>JANIIK010003431.1:0-10926 GCA_027704905.1 Muraenolepis orangiensis
TTCCAATATCATGTCTTCCTGGAAGAATATATGGACTGGATGGACTATATTTATAAAACGCTTTTACAACCAGTGCCACGGCCACTCAAGGGGCTTACAAGTCAAGCCTCACACTCACCCTCACATCACTCATTCACCCTCGGCATCACCCTCGGCATCACTCATTCATACACACATTCATACACCGACGGCCGAGTCAGCCATGCAAACTGACTGCCAGCCCGTCGGGAGCAGTAAGGGTCAGGGTGTCTTGCTCAGGGACACCTCCACTCTTGGCTATAGGAGGAGGAGCCAGGGAATCGAACCAGCAACCTTCTGGTTGTCCGGTGACAGCTCTACCTCCTGAGCTACTGCTGCCCCCATGTACCATACAAACAGATTGTCTTTTGATTGTAGGGCATACATCTGAGTAGGGTGAGGACTCCCCGCTTTACTCATCATTCAGCTTTTAGTGATGACATCAGTGTGTTTGAAGAGGCTCTGGATTAAAGGTTTATGTGATGAATTCCCGTGAAGACGGGGAGCATTTAAGGTCTTTGGACTGAAGGTCTTTACTCTCATGCCACCCAACCATTAAAGAAAGTCACGGTACATGTGACCGCTCGTCTCCTAGGAGCCAAATAAAAGACGGGGAAAAAGCGAGAAAGAGGACAGAGGCTAATGTGGTCGGGAACAGCTACAAGACGTATCTTCCCACCGTGCAATTACAGCCAATGACTCATGACGCTCTCCGAATCCGGATGTCATTAGGACACATGTTATTAGCGAATGCCACATAGGAGCTTGCAGTGAGCTCCAGTTGGAGAGGTGGGAGGAAGTCAATGGATTCCCTCCAGGCTAATGGAGCCATTAGGAGTATCCAGAGGAGTGGCGTTAAAACAGCAGCTCTCTTTAATGTGATACCTTTTATCTCCAAAAGTCCCGCCATGATTTCCCTCCCCGCCAAGAAGGAGAGTTGCATCGCTCTCTTAAAACTGAGCGTACAGTACATTTTTTTCCCAAGCCCTTTAATGAATGTGGCTTGATCAATATTTTTTGTATATCATTGTTTTATTGTTTTTTTTTCATTTGTTTTACGCAATGAGCCATGACGCCGCCCTTGCTCTCCTCTGACCTGCCCTGCGGACTCATTAAAAACGGTGTGTCTGTGTGTCTATGAGGCGGGGGAAGGGAGTACGGTTTGGTCAAGAGAGTCCAGAATGCACACAGCGAGCGGTGGCTTTGCACACTGCTGCTCGTGGGCTAACCACGTACCTCGATACCTGGTAGCGGGGGCCAGGTTTCCCTCCTGTGGTCCATGTTCTACAACCCAGTTTTCCAGTCTCTCTTCCTTTCAGGGGTCAAAAAGGCCCAAAGCACAGTAGGCAGCTTTCTGAAACAAAGCCATCCAAGAGAAGGACCTTCCCAGGAGACGGTATGAGTCCCGTGTGTCTAGTGATGTTTAACTGCCCAGGAGACGGTATGAGTCCTGTGTGTCTAGTGGTGTAGACCTGCCCAGGAGACGGTATGAGTCCTGTGTGTCTAGCGGTGTATACCTGCCCAGGAGACGGTATGAGTCCTGTGTGTCTAGTGGTGTAGACCTGCCCAGGAGACGGTATGAGTCCCGTGTGTCTAGTGGTGTAGACCTGCCTAGGAGACGGTATGAGTCCTGTGTGTCTAGAGGTGTAGACCTGCCCAGGAGACGGTATGAGTCCCGTGTGTCTAGTGGTGTATACCTGCCCAGGAGACGGTATGAGTCCTGTGTGTCTAGCGGTGTTTAACTGCCCAGGAGACGGTATGAGTCCTGTGTGCCTAGCGGTGTTTAACTGCCCAGGAGACGGTAGGAGTCCCGTGTGTCTAGCGGTGTATACCTGCCTAGGAGACGTTTGAGTCCTCTGTGTCTAGCAGTGTATACCTGCCCAGGAGTAAGCAGGCTACTCTGCACACATTATTCCAAAGCTGATTGAAGTGAAGGATGTCACGGCAGTTGCATGACATTGAGGGGTTACGTTCTGCAGTGGAAAACCAAGTACCTGGTGGCAATAGCCAGAACTGAATTGAGTAGAGTTGAGCAGGTATAATGTAATGCAAAAGCACCATAATAACATAGTGTGGCTTTAAGTGAGTCCATCAGCACTGAGATTGTGTCTTTCACAACATGGATTCGAGGGTGAGAGGAATAGGGAGAGGGAAGGAGGGAGGAAGGGAGGGGTGGAGGGGAAAGAGAGAGGGAGAGAAGGCTGACCTTATCTTGATAGAGAGAGAGAGAGAGAGAGAGAGAGAGAGAGAGAGAGAGAGAGAGAGAGAGAGAGAGAGAGAGAGAGAGAGAGAGAGAGAGAGAGAGAGAGAGAGAGAGAGAGAGAGAGAGAGAGAGAGAGAGAGAGAGAGAGAGCGAGAGAGAGAGAGAGAGACGAGGCCTACTGGAAGGATGAAAATGAAAAAAGGAGTGGGGGGGACGGGACCTGGGAGATGTTATAGTAAACCTCGGTTAACCTGACAGGCTAAAGAATACTGGCAGCATTCATTTGACTGGTCAGGTCCCATCTTAATTCACAGCCACACAACCCGGGGTACAGAGACCAAGTGCAGAGGCACGTTAGGGTGATCACCACGGCAACCATAACCTGCTTGTTTATTATGGAAGAGAAGAAAGCAAGAAAGGGGACAGAGGCTAATGTGGTTTCGAAAAACAGATGTACAGAAGCGTCTCCCAACCTTGCATATGACAGAATCAATTACACCAAGCAATTACCTTTTTTCCACAGGCAGTGCGCCTACTGAACTGCTAGGAGTGCTGACACTATCATAACATTGTCATTGACATTACACTATCATACTTTGCTGGACTTTCTGGACTTATGGCAGTTTCTGCACTGTACTGCACTGTTCTGCACTGCACTGTACTGTACTGCACTGTATTCATGATGCTGCTGCACTACTGGCACTTTAAATGCTTTTAAATATTTTTGCATACATAACTCAATATTTCCAATTGCCTGGAAGCCCTGGCGCTGACTAAAAGGTGAACGTTTGCGTGAACGTCGACTGAAGAAAGGTAAGAGAACATATCCCCATCTCCGAGGGGGGGAGGGGGGGCAGGTCATAAAGCACAGTAGGCAGCTTTTTGAAACAAAGCCAGCCAAGAGAAGGACCTGCCCAGGAGACGGTCTGAGTCCCGTGTGTCTAGAGGTGTATACCTGCCCAGGAGACGGTATGAGTCCCGTGTGTCTAGTGGTGTAGACCTGCCCAGGAGACGGAATGAGTCCCGTGTGTCTAGTGGTGTATGCCTGCCCCAGGAGACGGTATGAGTCCTGTGTGTCTAGAGGTGTATACCTGCCCAGGAGACGGTATGAGTCCCGTGTGTCTAGTGGTGTAGACCTGCCCAGGAGATGGTATGAGTCCTGTGTGTCTATCGGTGTATACCTGCCCCAGGAGACGGTATGAGTCCCGTGTGTCTAGTGGTGTATGCCTGCCCCAGGAGACGGTATGAGTCCCGTGTGTCTAGCCGTGTATACCTGCCCAGTAGCCGGTATGAGTCCCTGTGTGTGTCTAGCTGTTTATACCTGCCTAGGAGCGAGAAGGCTACTCTGCACAAATGTTTCCAAAACTGATGCATTTAAGTGAAGGATTTCACGGCAGTTGCATGACATTGAGGGATTACTATCTGCAGTGGGAAACCAAGTACCTGGTGCCAATAGCCAGTAGAGCTGAATTAAGTAGAGTTGAGCAGGTACAATGTAATGAAAAAGCACCATAATAACATAGTGTGTCTGTAAGTGAGGCCATCAGCAATGAGATTGCGTCCTTCACAAGTGTGAGGGAGACAGAGAGAGGGAGAGAGGGAGAGAGGGAGAGAGGGAGAGAGAGCGAGAGAGCGAGAGAGCGAGAGAGAGAGAGAGAGAGAGAGAGAGAGTCCTACTGGAAGGATGAACATGACAAAATAAGGGGGGCGGGGGGAGACCAGGGAGATGTTATAATAAACCTTGTAATAAACCTCGGTTGAATGTACAGGATAAAGAATACAGTCGTTTCACAGGTCAGATCCCATCCTAATTCACAGCCACACAACCCGGGGTACAGAGACAGAGGGTCCCTTAAAAAAAAGGTTAAAGGTTAAAAACACAGGTTAGAACACAACCAACCCCCGGTGTGTGTGTGTGTGTGTGTGTGTGTGTGCACGCGGCGTGTCAACTCCAACGCCCATATATCACGTAAATCGAACACTCACCAACACACACACACACACACACACATACACACACACACACACACACACACACACACACACACACACACACACACACACACACACACACTCACCGAGAGACACACACACACACACACACACACACACACAGACACACACACACACAAACACAGAACAATCAATAGTGCTCTTGTTAATGAGTGTGTGTTAGCGGAGCCACAGACACACTTGCCATATGCTTACTTAGAGGCCAATTCATTCTCACAATTGTCCGACTAATTAAGCTACGACACAGCGGGCGATAATGGATCACTTTTGATTTGCTCTCTCTTGACTCGCACGCCTCGCAAAGCATGAAGAGAAGGGGGCGGAGCCTAGGAATTAGCCAATTGCTGTTCAGTCGGCCCTCAGTCGTCGTCGCCTCCATCATTGTTGTTTTAGATGCCAAAGAATATTTCTGAGAAAGTTAGTATAAGGATGAGGGTCGCTCAGTTTTGCACGTATACGCTTTACTTTTTCTTTTGTTGTCTTTTTTGCCGTTTTAATAAAGCTGTTCCAAATGAACACATGCTTAAAAATAAAAAACACAGCGTCTCTCCGGAGTGATCTTTTGCATTTATGCATTTATATTGATTCATTATTTCCGTCTCGTTCAATTCTGATTTATCCCCCCCCTACTGGGCTCCGTTGAGGCAAATTACATTTACTATGATTATTGTTCAGATTCCTACAAACAAACTCTCTCAGGTATGCACACGCATACGCACACACACACACACACAAACACACACATACACACGCATACACTTACACTTACACTTACTGTGACGACCCCTTGCTCCCCATGCCCTGAGTCAGCAGACTCCCCCACTAGCAGGTAGAGTGGGTGGGTCGTTAGCCCAATTGGTCGCACCTGGGCAGTGAGAGCGGTCTGCACATGGACTATTTAGGTTTCCTTGTCTAATCCCCTGGGGCTGCTTCTCCACTCCTAGGAACAGGTTGTCCAGCACCCACTTTGATCCTTGGATATATAATACAAATACTTACACCACCCGCACCACACAACACTTTCTCACTCATCCACACACCGCATTCACCACTGATTCTGATACATCATTACATACATCATATTCATTGTTTGTCAATCGTTCTTTTTGTTTAGATATAGGATTGAATAAATTATTTTGTTCAATTGTTATCACGTGTGGACTCCCTATTTGGCACAATTGACCCGTTTGTGACACTTACACACACACACACACACATACACATACACACGCTTACACACACACATACACACGCATACGCTTACACACACACACACACATTTGTGTGTTGGAGAGTGTAACATGGGACCATAAAGTACTGCTAACAGATAGCTGGGCCATCGTGAGGCTTTCAGAACAATCACTTTGACAGGGTGTGTTTATTTAAAGTAAAGCAAGACAGCAGGCCGGAAGGAATTGGGTTGTAACATCCTCACACACACACACACACACACACACAGAGTTCTGAGTAAGGTAGTACCGCAGGTCGTGTGAAAATAGGATCAAGACTCGGGCATTTCAGACGTTATAGCAGGTTACACAGCACACCTCTTAACAAGAAGGAAAGGATATAGATATAGATATATACAAAGTTCATATAGGAATACATACACACAACTCACGACACAACCAGTGTCATGACAACCACCTTGTGACAAAATGCCACAATCACCACATTGAGAATAACCTACTGCATTTTAAAAAGGCGGCGAAGGCTGCCTGTAGTATAGTTACGAGGAAGACTGATTCTTAATTCTGAACAAACAACTCTAGCCCAAATGAGGACAGTCAAGGATAGCTTTTATCCACAGGCAGTGACCTACTGAACTGCTGCCACTATCATAACATTGTCATCCATATTACATAACACTATCATACACTATCATACTTTTGCTGGACTTTCTGGACTCATTACAGTTACTGTACTGTTCTGCACTGACTAATGTGTACAGTATTTTTATTTGTATTTGTATAGTATAGTGTTTTAGAAAATTCTAACCATTGGAGGGAATGGAACTAGCATTCCATTGTAGTTTTTGCATAATGTCAAATAAAAAATATTGAATCTGGAATTGAATCTTGAAACAATTAAAGAAAGTAAAATGACATTGAAAACTCCAAATGAAGTATGACAAAAAAAGAACTGAAAATCATCAGACGTCTGAAGCAGTGAGGTGAGGTTGCGTGTGGACGCCCAAAACCAAACAGATTTTGCGAATATTTTCTCGAGATTGCAACCCATCATCGCACTTAACCCAAATAAAAAAATAAAAAACAGAACACACTTAGTTGAGTGAACGTGAAGTGAATGTCGATTCTTATTTTTTTTTACGAAAGTTCCACACACACAGCTCAGTCACCCGGAAAACACAACATCTAAATAAACGAAACAATAAAACGGGCCTTGCGATCACAGAGAACAAAGCTAACAAACAGAGGAGGGGGGACATTTAGAAGTTACACCACCTCTAAAGGAAACGGGAAATGGCGTCTCTCTTTGGTCTCTACGCAGAGAGAGACTGTCCTTTGGGGGCTGGAGTTAATTTTAGGTAAAAGTCACCATGGAATATTAATGGGTTGGGCGGACATGGCTGTAAATATAGCCTCTCACTCGAAGGGGGCTCAGAGACATTGGAGCCCTTCACTTCAATGTCTCTCATTGAGAGAGCGAGAGAGAGAGAGAGAGAGAGAGAGAGAGAGAGAGAGAGAGAGAGAGAGAGAGAGAGAGAGAGAGAGAGAGAGAGAGAGAGAGAGAGTGGGAGAGAGAGAGAGAGAGAGAGAGAGAAAGAGAGAGGGAGTGGGGTGGAGAGAGAGAGCGAGAGAGAGAGAGAGAGAGAGAGAGAGAGAGAGAGAGAGAGAGAGAGAGAGAGAGAGAGAGAGAGAGAGAGAGAGAGAGAGAGAGAGAGAGAGAGAGATTCAACCTTACGGTCCCCCAGGCCTTTGCAACGTTAAGGGGAGAGAGAGAGACAGATAGAGAGAGAGAGAGAGCGAGAGCGAGAGCGAGAGCGAGAGAGAGAGAGAGATAGGGAGTGGGGTGGAGAGAGAGAGAGAGAGAGCCTACTCAGGGTGGAGGGTCCCCCAGGGTCTGATGCTAGACAGGCTGGGGCTCAGGGTGGAGGGTCCCCCAGGGTCTGATGCTAGACAGGCTGGGGCTCAGGGTGGAGGGTCCCCCAGGGTCTGATGCTAGACAGGCTGGGGCTCAGGGTGGAGGGTCCCCCAGGGTCTGATGCTAGACAGGCTGGGGCTCAGGGTGGAGGGTCCCCCAGGGTCTGATGCTGCCTACCCGGAGGAACCTTGAGATGGTTGACGCTGAACCCTGCATCCTCCTTACTGCTTCTGTCCTCCGTTCTGTCACTTAGAAGATAGAAGAGCCTCCTCAACAACATGACAAATCTAAATCTAAATCTGGAGGCTTGAATCCTCTTTATATGTCACATACATGTACACACACACAGTTAAATGTGATTCTCTGCATTTAGGAGAGAGAGAGAGAGAGAGAGAGAGAGAGAGAGAGAGAGAGAGAGAGAGAGAGAGAGAGAGAGAGAGAGAGAGAGAGAGAGAGAGAGAGAGAGGAGGCTCTATTTTCTTAATATGGATGTGGACAGTTCGAGGAGTGGAAGCCTCCCATTCCCTTTGAATTTCTCGTCCACATAACAGCACCACGTTTATCAATTCAACCGGCAGGGTTGAATGTGGACCATTGTTGTTTAGAGGCTTGAGTAGTGGAAGCATCTCATCCGCTTTGAATTTGATGTCCATATAACAGCATCTCGTTTACCATTCAACAACATCGTTGTTTTTTCCGGGGACTATTTCCACCGATGGAGAGGAGAGCCTCCCCTCCTCTCACTCCCCTCCTCCACCCAAAAGGCCTCCAATACAACCTCCGACATGAGAGATGCACCATTTCATCCCCCATGTTTTCCATGTTTTTGCCCATGTGATGGAGAAACATGAGAGAGAGAGAGAGAGAGAGAGAGAGAGAGAGAGAGAGAGAGAGAGAGAGAGAGAGAGAGAGAGAGAGAGAGAGAGAGAGAGAGAGAGAGAGAGAGAGAGAGAGCAGGCAAGAAAAAAGGCCACATTACACACATTAGCGTGACAATTCTGGAATTATTTATGTTACAGGAGTCTATATGTGGGCTTCTAGGCCTTTGGTGTGCAGATTAACTTCATCTGCACTCCATTGAGTGCACTCACTTATTTTCCCAAAACCAGAATGTTGTTGTTAGAAAGGAGAAGCAAGTTTTGTAGCCACATTTCCAAACACACACACACACACACACACACACACACACACACACACACACACACACACACACACACACACACATATAAGATATTAAGATGTGGCAGATGTTTGGAGATTAATTACATCAAGAGGTATCTACTTTGGACTGAAAGGCTTGAGTCCTCAAGTCCTGTGTGTGTATGCGCGCTAGTGTGTGTATGTGTGCTATTGTGTGTGTGCGCGCAAGTGTGTGTGTGTGTGTGTGTGTGTGTGTGAGGAGCAGACGGCCACATTAACTAAAGGGCTGTGTTGCCTCATGGGATGCGGCCTGCGTGTCCGTGTGCGTGCGTATGCGTGTGCGTGCGTGTGTGTGTGTCTGTGTGTGTGTGTGTGTGTGTGTGTGTGTGTGTGTCTGTGTGTGTGTGTCTCTGGCTGGCAACAAACACACAACCCATGCAGCACCTGTGTTCTCCCATGCATGGCGAAAGGTGTGACGACCTCCACCTCTCCACCTGACTCCTGTTATGGCATTACCAGCAGGAAGCATGACAGCAGGCTGGTGTGTGTGTGTGTGTGTGTGTGTGTGTGTGTGTGTGTGTGTGTGTGTGTGTGTGTGTGTGTGTGTGTGTGTGTGTGTGTGTGTGTGTGTGCACTGGGCTCATCGCTGTATGGGTTTGCAGGCACAGGACCAAACTATACATGGATCAGTATAACCAGGGATGTGAAGTGATCGGTGCGCTGGTGTGAAGGCGTGATCCACATAAAGGATGTGTGACGGATCAAATGAAAAGAGACGTTTTTTGAGTACCACAAGACTTAGTTGCTTAGTTGCTTAGTTGCTTAGTTGGCTGTAACCAGATTCAAGATTTAAGATGTTTTTTTCTTTGGCCATGTGCAACAAGTACAATATAAAGCTTACTCCCCATCCCCTCCCGCAGTGTGAACTTCCTACTACCTCACTAACCCACACATTTCTCCTCCTCCTCCTCGCATCCAATTGCCGGGTGTAACATATATGAATGTTCGCGGAAATGTACTTATTTGAAGACACACACACACACGCACACACACACACATACACACAAGCCCACACACACACACAAACACACATACACACCATGACGATGGTTGCCAGGGGGATGCTTCCAACAGCCGGGCGTGTGGGTGAGAGAGGGAGGGGGGGGGAGGGTCTTAAAGTGGATGCATCGTGTCCTCTGCCGCTTTCTAGTCTCACGCAAGAGGATTTTCTAACCATAAAAAAAGAAACCTTGATGTAAGTAACCCTTACGAGGGTCATTGGCGGTCAATAATGGAGGACTCCAGGGAGAGGGGGGGGGGGTAGGACCACCACACCGGGAGCCCTGCTTCCTTTCATCCAGCTGTAATGTGCCCTGTGTATCCGTCTCTGCGGCGGCGGGGCTGTGTGGCACGTATCCAGCGCCTTTGAATAAATACCACCTTGATCTGCCCACAGTGGAGGGAGTAGCTTAGGGATAATGACAAGATCACCTCTCCACCTTCTCCCCACTCCCCCAACACTCTCATCCACTCTGAGGAACCTCTGACAGCACAAAGGAGAGAGAGAGAGAGAGAGAGAGAGAGAGAGAGAGAGAGAGAGAGAGAGAGAGAGAGAGAGAGAGAGAGAGAGAGAGAGAGCTGGACACAGCACGGCCAACGACGGGAACAAAAACAAGAGGAGTGCAAATCACTGGAGGGGGTAAAATGAAATAAATAATGAATACAATAATAACAGTAGGATTGTAGTGAGCTCAGTGACGGGCGTGGCTGAGGGCTGAGGGTATGGTGTACGGTGGGAACTGGGATGGTGGTAACTGGTATGGTTTATTCAGCGCTGGACAGCCTCCTCAGAACCCATTTTGGGGGGAGGGGGGGTTGTGTGTAGTCAGTCCGCTGCAAAGGAAGGAAACGCCCGTGGCTCTGTTTTGATGAATGTGTTGACCCTGGAACAGAATGCTCAACATCCAGGGGGGGGGGGGGTTCACTACCCAGGCATCACTAAACAGGGTAGTGATACCGTCCCTGGGGAGGATGGAGGGTGGAGGGTGGGGGAGGGCAGGAGAGTTTACAGCAGCACTTCTGTGGTAATAAACAGCACATGGGGGGGGGGGGGACCCTTCACCCCATCATTACCCGACCGGTGGCGATAGCTAAGGTGGAAGTGGAGCGGACGTGATGTTTGTTTGTGTAGCGATCTTACCGCGCCGCCAACCCCAATTCTAAATGATCTCAGGAAGTGCTGTCGTTGTTTATTTTGTTCTGTGTGGACTTTAATTTGAAAGAGTTCCCAATGTACAGTATGTGCAGCTTTAGTTTAGAAGCATCGGTGCGACCGATCGTACTCCCGGCAAACCCACAGGTTGAGGTACCTGGGTGGTGTGGGAGTGTGTGTGTGTGTGTGTGTGTGTGTGTGTGTGTGTGTGTGTGTGTGTGTGTGTGTGTGTGTG
>JANIIK010003432.1:0-10915 GCA_027704905.1 Muraenolepis orangiensis
TTGTTTGTTTGTAGCCTTTATTTAACCAGGTGAAAAGCCCCTTGAGATCAAAAGATCTCTTTTTCAAGGGTGACCTGCAGCACATTGGTTACACATGTAACATAAAAACAACAGAACAACAATAAGGACGACATACAACATAAATTACAGGGTACAGTTTACAAACTCTATTTACAGTGACAGGTACCATGAGTATCAAACAGCATGTCACCCAGCCGAGTTTTAAAATGATGCAGGGGAACCAAAGTGCTCAGTTTTAAACATTTTTGCAGACTGTTCCAAGTTAGTGGAGCTGCACAACTAAAAGCTTTCTTCCCTAAGACAGTCCTAGCACTTGGCACATTTAATAAAACCACATCATGAGATCTCAGGCAATAAGTACTTTCAATTCGTCGAGAGATCAGAGAGCAGATATAAGAAGGTAGTTTACCCAGCATGGCTTTGTAGATGAACATGTACCAATGACTGAGCCTCCGTACAGTGAGTGAAGGAAGACCTGCCCTGGCATACAGGGTACAGTGATGAGTAAGTGCTTTACAGTTAGTAACAAATCTCAGAGCACTGTGATAGGCAGCATCTAACTTTTCCAGGTAATGGGCAGGTGCATTCATATAAATCAAATCACCATAGTCCAGCACAGGTAAAAAGGTCACAGTGACTAGCCTTTTCCTGGCTTCAAATGAGAAACAGGACTTGTTTCTAAAAAAGAAACCTAGCCTAACCCTCAGCTTTTTAAGCAGATGAATGACCTGAAGTTTAAAAGAGAGACAATCATCAAGCCAGATACCAAGGTATTTATAACAGGTAACCACGTCAAGTACTTGTCCTTGCATAGTAACAATATCGAAAGCAGTCTCTGGAGTCTTTTTAGCTTTTGAAAAGAGCATTACCTTGGTTTTCTCAACATTTAAAAGAAGCTTAAGCTCAGCGAGCTGCATCTGAATAATGTTAAAAGCAGCCTGTAATTTAACAACAGCCTCCTTAATGGAGGGACCTGCACAATACATCACGGTATCATCCGCATAAAAATGTAAAGTAGCTTCATCCACATTTTCACCTAAACTGTTGATATAGATGGAAAATAAAAGTGGACCTAAAACAGAACCTTGGGGAACACCATTAGCAATGTTCAACCACTCAGAAGTAAGCCCATCAAAGTGAACACATTGGGACCTTTCAGAGAGGTAGTTCACAAACCACCCCACTGCATGGCTGGATATGCCAATACTGAGTAGCCTCTGCTTTAAGATGCGATGATCGACGGTATCAAACGCTTTGGAAAGGTCAATAAATAGGGCTGCACAACTCTGCTTATTATCTAAAATACTCGCCATATCATTCACCACTTTCATTGTCGCAGTGATGGTGCTATGTTTCTTTCTGAAACCTGACTGATATTTAGACAGGATATCATTTTTACATAAAAACTCCTTTACTTGTTCACTCACTAGGCGTTCGAGCACCTTCGCCAGAACTGACAATTTAGAGATTGGCCTGTAGTTATTTAAAATAGTTGCCTCCCCTCCTTTTAGTAATGGCAAGACATAAGCTGCCTTCCATACTTTTGGAATTGCATTTGTGCTGAGGGAGAGGTTAAAAAGAGTAGTGAGAGGTGGAGCAATAAAATCTGCAGCTATCTTTAAAAAGAAAGGTTCTACATTGTCCGGGCCAGCCGGTTTCTTAGGATCTAACTTAGATAATGCTTCATGAACAACATTTACAGTAAAAGGAGTAAAACTGAAAGGGTTTCCCAAACCAAATTGTTCAGAGTCACGGATTGAGGTGTTCACAGAAGCAGAGTTAGTCACAGAATCAAACATAGACCCGCAGGACACAAAATGCTTATTAAAGCAATTTAGCATAGTGGCCCTGTCCGATATAGTGCCAGATGCTGTGGTAAGGCACGGAGGTAGCTCATTACGGATTTCACCGGTGGATATCGATTTTATGGCTTTCCAAAACTTCCTAGGATTATTTAGGTTTTCTGTGGTAACTGACAGATAGTACTTAGACTTTGCACTTTTGACATGTGAAGTGAAGCTATTCCTAAGCTGCCTAAAACGCAGCCATTCTACCTCTGAGCCTGATTTCCTAGCCTTTGCCCAGGCCTTGTTTCTCTCATACAGGAGACTAGACAGTTCAGCAGAAAACCAAGGATTGTCTCGTCCCTTTACTCTAAATGTACGCAGGGGTGCGTGTCTATCAATGATCGCCATAAAACCAAGATAAAAATAAGACCATGCAGTTTCTACATCAGGACACAGATCGATTCTTCCCCAATCAAACCCAAACAGATCATGAACAAAACCGAGCTCCACAAAATGTTTTGTGTCTCTCTTAATAATAATACGAGGTTTAACCTTTTGGACCTTTGTGTCCCTAATTGTGGCTACAACACAGTGGTCACTCACATCATTCGCAAATACTCCCACAGATGAGTATTTATGGGGAACATTAGTTAGAATGAGATCAATTAGGGAGGATTTATTTGGGGACTTAATGTTAGGGCGAGTAGGACTGTCAACAATCTGAGTAATATTCAATGAGATACAAAGGTTTTTAAAATCCTCTGATACTGCAGTTAACCAGTCCCAGTTAAAATCTCCAAGTAGCACTATTTCCTTGTAGTCTAGTTGAGCTAAAAGATTAGCCAACGAAG
Organism: Muraenolepis orangiensis; assembly: GCA_027704905.1. Taxonomy (NCBI): domain Eukaryota; kingdom Metazoa; phylum Chordata; class Actinopteri; order Gadiformes; family Muraenolepididae; genus Muraenolepis; species Muraenolepis orangiensis. The sequence goes on from JANIIK010003432.1 coordinate 2,660, forward strand.
ACAAGGAGTCCTTGACAGCTGAGGGGGGTCTGTAACAGCCCACCACCATGACCTGTTGACCCTTTGCTACTTCGATATTTAAGGCTAAAAATTCTAGCTGTTTACTGATCGATTTGGAAACCATCTTGGTTACACAAAACTTATTTTTCACATAAATGGCAACGCCACCACCTTTATTAGGTCTGTCGGTACGATATACACTGTAACCATTTAAGGATATGTCAGAGGCCAATATGGATTTATTTAGCCACGTTTCTGACAAGACAATGACATCAGCGTCAGTCGAGCTCGCCCAAATGCGGACAAAATCTAGTTTACCTAACAGACTGCGCACATTTAAGTGGATGAAACCCAGCCCAGACCTAGAATTAAAGTCAGCAGGAGTAGCGATCTGACTACTACTACTGGGCGGTCCAGGGTTAGGTTGTACATTTCCTGATAGCAATAATAACAGGAAAACCAGGCATCTTTTCCTCTTAATCGACACACATACATTATCATCTTCTTTAAAATCACCAGCAAAGTCTGTGAAAGTGTGATTAGAGCTCAAGAAGCAGTCCTGAAGAACCATCATAGCAGGCAAGTGAAAAAGACAAACATATTTTGTCGAGCAGATTGTCTGTGACAAGGCAACCGGTAATTGTTTGTGTAACACATCCGAACCTTTGCAGGGGATGCCCACTGCGGGTGGGAGAACAGACCTGAATCCAGTAGACTTCTCAGAATAACTAGACATCTTCTCATAGTCCGAAACAGTTAACAGGCACAGCAGAATCACGATATGGGCCATTTTCCCAGACCAGCACACAGTATCCGCGATGTTCCTGTTCAGCGCGCGGGTGGGAAAGACAACGAGACGGCAGCGCGAGACGACGCCGCGTTCAAGGGGAGTGATGGATTGGAAAATGGAAAAGTAGAAGAGATGGAAGGATGAATGGGGAGATATGGCTGAGGCTCGAGATGGATGGGTGGAGAGATGGAAGGATGAATGGGGAGATATGGCTGAGGCTCGAGATGGATGGGTGGAGAGATGGAAGGATGAATGGGGAGATATGGCTGAGGCTCGAGATGGATGGGTGGAGAGATGGAAGGATGAATGGGGAGATATGGCTGAGGCTCGAGATGGATGGGTGGAGAGATGGAAGGATGAATGGGGAGATATGGCTGAGGCTCGAGATGGATGGGTGGAGAGATGGAAGGATGAAAGTCTGGAGAGATGACTGTCGGACAAAATTTGTACAACACAAGTTCCTTTTTGCCTATAGATTCAGGCACGAAAGAGACTGTTGAACATACGTATAGAATGCTTATTAGACGGAACAACCATAATACACTCACAAGACGCAGTCATGGGACCCCACATAAAAGGTCTTCAGTTAGCTTCATTTGTTGATGGTGTGTGAAGGGGCTGATAGGTGTTTTCAGTGGGGATGTTCTTGAAAACTAATTTCGTGGTTAGGCTGAGGAGAGGACGCTGGCGCTGCTTTGTTCGCCGCTTCTCCATTTTGTGCCTTAATTAGTATGTTTAGTTCCCTTTCTGCTCCCCAGCAAGCTTTTTTCTTTTGATCCTACTCTTTTCCGTCCAACATCGCAACATTTTTTTCAACTGAAAGGCTTCAGTGCTGATTACAGGTTTGCTTACCTGTTTGCGCCTGTCCACTGCTACCGTCTACTCCCCGGACAACTAGCCGGCTAGCTAGCAACCCCTTGCTAGCCGGCAGCCACCAACGAGTCAGCCAGCTCCCTGCTGGATTCTCGGGATACTTGGATACGTGGATACTCCCGTTTTTGCTCCACACTGCTACTGAGAGTATTTCCCGGATAGCCTCTCAGCTGTTCTGGTGCGGTCAGTCAGATCGCTGCTTTTTCAGCTAAGCTGTCAGCTAGCCGCCCCCCAGTCAACAAGCGGCTTGAAGCTAACGTTAGCAGCTCACCTGCCACGCTGTGGATCATCCTGTCGTGCCTGTCACTTCTCCAACTCTGGTCATCTAGCCAGTCCGTGGCTATCGACAAACGACTTTCAGGCTCATCATTACATCCTCCCCGGCTGGCATGCTTCTGCAATACTCCACCTCGCAACTACACAAACTCAACAACTTCTCCGCTCCTCCGTGCATCTCAGCCATCAAAACACTTGGACTCCTCCGTCGTCCCCGTTACATCCACAGAGCCTCCCGCAGAAAGTTTGTTTACTCCCAGTCTGATCACTCCATTGCTTCCATCCCTTCCCTCTGGTCAGCCAAGCGCACCGCTGCAACTCCTGCACGTCATCATCACAACAACCTACACGTGCGATCTCCTGCTCCCCCCTGCCAAAGCACCTCAGCCTGTCCAAATTCATCCTCATCTCAAATTTGCTCTGTTTAACACCCGATCCATAAACAGCAAGGGCCTCCTACTCAATGAATTCATAACTGACAATAATCTGGACTTTCTCTGCTTAACCGAAACTTGGCAAAAACCACAGGAATACTTTTCACTCAATCAGACTACTCCCCCCGGATACTCATACATGGACAAACCACGCCACCTAGGGCGTGGTGGTGGAATAGCCGTTTTTTTCCGCAATAACATCGTCACAAGTGCAATAACCATCCCGGCCCCATCCTCATTTGAACACCTTGCTTTTAAACTGTCTGGTCCCAAACCCCTGGTTATTGCAGTCATCTATCGCCCCCCCAAACCTAACCCTGCCTTCCCCTCTGACCTGTCTGAATTCCTCACACAACTCTGCGCCATCTCTCCATCCGTTCTGCTACTTGGTGATTTTAACATACATGTTGATTCATCCAACTCCAAATCCTCCACAGAACTCCTGGACATTTTAAACTTCTTCAACCTCACCCAACATGTGGATTTCCCCACCCACAAAAAAGGACACACACTGGACCTGGTCTGCACCTCCGGCATCACCATCAGCAATCTGTCCAGCTCCGACCTCACCATCTCCGACCACCTGGCTATCACCATGGACATTCTCATCCCCACCCCCCTCATTAAGCAGAAGCGCTCCATAACTTTCCGGAATCTCAAATCCATCCATCCCTCCTCTTTCTCCTCCCTTTTGAACGACACCATCCCTGACTCTGCCCTCATCCTGCTTGTCTCTCCTTCTGACCTGGTTAACACCTACAACGACACTCTCTCCTCCTGTCTCAATCAGCTCGCTCCCATCAAAACCAAATCTGTCTCCTTCACCCACTCCGCCCCCTGGTACACTGATCATCTCCATCACCTTAAATCCAAGGGCCGCCAACTTGAACGTCTAGCCAATAAAACCGGTCTCACTGTCCATAAAGAAGCCTACAAACAACACCAACAGCTATACAAAGACGCCCTCAACAGTGCACGCTCCTCCCACTACTCCTCCGTCATACAATCCAGCAGCAACAACCCTAAGACTCTGTTTTCCACCATTTCTAAACTCCTTAAACCCATGGACACCATCTCCAACTCCTTCACTGTCAGTAAATGTGCATCCTTTCTGTCACACTTTCAATCTAAAATTGACACAATTCATAGCCAACTGTCCAACGCATCCGCCACCTACGTCTCTTTTCCAGAACCCGCCTCTCCTCCACCTTCCGATCACCCATTCTCATCCTTCACTGAAATCACCGCATCGGACCTATCCTCCATACTCACTGGCATGAAAACTTCAACCTGCATCCTGGACCCCATCCCCTCCACCCTCGTCAAGGCCTGTCTCCCCTCACTCTCTCCTCTGATCACCTCAGTAATTAACTCCTCTCTGTCCACCGGCCTCGTACCCCCCGCCCTCAAACTTGCTGCTGTGACCCCCTTACTAAAAAAACCCGGACTCAACCCTGAAACCCCCAACAACTTCCGACCCATCTCCAACCTCCCTTTCCTTTCAAAAATATTAGAGCGAGTCGTTGGATCTCAATTAAAAACCCACATGGACTACAATAACCTCTATGAACCTTTTCAATCCGGCTTCCGCTCCAGACACAGCACTGAAACCGCTCTCTTAAAGGTCACCAATGACATTCTCCTCTCTGCCGACTCTGGTTCCCTCTCCATCCTCATCCTCCTTGACCTCAGCGCCGCCTTCGACACCATTAACCACTCCATCCTCATCACTCGCCTCCAGTCCTCGCTCGGCATAACGGGCACCGCCCTCTCCTGGTTTAAATCTTATCTCTCCGACAGACACCAATTCATCTCCATCAACAACTGCAAATCCCCCACTGCCAAAGTCCCTCATGGTGTGCCCCAGGGTTCAGTACTCGGTCCCCTGCTCTTCATTATCTACATCCTTCCACTTGGTCTGATCTTACGCCAACATGGCCTCCATTTCCACTGCTATGCCGACGACACTCAGCTCTACCTCTCCACCAAATCCATCTCTGCAGCCACCCACTCCACCCTCACCACCTGCCTCACTGCCGTCAAAACCTGGATGCAAAATAACTTACTCAAACTCAACTGCGACAAATCTGAAATCATCATCATCGGTCCAAACTCCCTCACCCGCTCCACCCAGGATTTCTCCCTGAACATTGATGGTTCTGTTGTCACTCCCTCCACCCGCGTCCGCAACCTTGGCATCATTCTTGACCCCACCCTCTCATTCCTCCCCCATGTAAACCAGACCATCAAAACAGCCTTCTTCCACCTTAGGAACATTGCCCGTCTTCGACCCTCCCTGTCACTCTCCGCAGCTGAAACACTGGTCCATGCTTTCATCTCATCCCGGCTCGATTACTGCAACAGCATCCTATATGGTTTACCTAACAACATCCTCAATAAACTACAATATGTCCAAAACTCTGCTGCCCGCTTGCTCACCTCCACCCGCCGCTCTGACCACATCACCCCTGTCCTCCGTGACCTCCATTGGCTCCCGATCAAACACAGGATACACTTCAAAATACTTCTCATCACCTTCAAAGCGCTCAATAACCTGGCCCCCCCCTACCTCTCTGACCTCCTCCACCGCCACACCCCTAACCGTCGCCTCAGGTCTGCTGATGCTAACCTATTAAAACCCATCAGGACTAAGCTCCGGACCTGGGGTGACAGAGCATTTTCTGCAGCGGCCCCCTCCCTCTGGAACGCCCTCCCTATCCACATCCGCAATGCTAACACCCTTCTGTCCTTTAAAACAGCCCTCAAAACCCACCTCTTCACTCTTGCTTTCAACCCATAATTTGTTCTCTGCTTTGTTTTGTTTCTTGTTTTGTTTTGTTGTGTTTGTTGTGTTTTGTATTAGTCTTTATGTTTTCTATTTCCTGTAAAGCGTCTTTGAGCACCTGGAAAAGCGCTATATAAGTCTGATATATTATTATTATTATTATTATTATTTCCTTGACGGTTAACCAAATTTATTGTTAACGACTAGTTGTCTAGTAGCCTAGCCTGAAAGGTTCTGGGTTCGATTTCCAATGTCCACGGTCTGTAGGATTCTTTGAGCTAGATTCACCTACCTGCTCCTTAATGACGTTGATATATCTGAATTCACCAAGTCACTTATAAATAAAAGTATAAGTGTAAACTGAGTCAGTGGTACCCATACAAATGGTCCTTGGTTTCCTATACAGGCTACCGTAAAATGATATTTGACTTGTGTGTTCCCCAGGTCTGAAGCATCATCAGAAGGTGGTGAAAGTGTTCCGGCTCCCAGAGTTCCCCCCTCCTCTGGCCTACCACTATGTCCAGAACTACTACTCTGACATGGTCGTATCCCTGGGGAAGGCAATCAGCGCGACGCAGCCCGAGGATGCCTCCCTGCTGGCCAGGTACTTCGGAGGGGTGGTCTGCCTGTCTGTGTCCGTCTGTCTGCCAATCGTCTACCATCAGACTTAAGATGTTAATCTAAAGTCTTGGAGGTCTAATTAAGACTCTTCTACAGCTCTTTCACCGTAGTGCTGCCCAGCTGATCGTATTGGAGGTCTTATTAAGACTCTTCTACAGCGGGGTTGCCACTGATCATACATCAGCCGAGATGGGCCAAAATGTGTAACATTGGTATGAAAGGGTAGATACTATTATTATTTTTTTGTGTGCTACATCGTTAGGAAAATATTTCCGTCCCCTGCAGCTTTGTTTATATCCAAAAACAGCAATGACATCATAATGAAGGTATTCATCAGTATCGCTGTTGGTATGGACCTGCAAAGGAACTTATGCATATCATTAATCATTTCATATTGGTGTGCCCAATATCTTCCTGTCTGTCTCCCTCTACTATTGACTACTATTAGCCACATGTATAATAATGTCCACCCCTCAGATCATTAAACAACCGACAAAATGTCACCCCCCCCCCCCCCCCCAGGTACCACTACCTGCGGGGCCTGGTCAACACGGTCTCCAACAAGCGTCTAGACGCCCTGGAGGACTTCCAGAGTCTGTACAAGACTGACGCGGAGATCTTCCCCCCTCAGATGGTCAAGTCCCTGGTGGACTCCCTGCCTGAAAGCGAGCTAGCCCAGGTGAGGGCTTACCTGTGTTGTTTGGAGTTGTTTGGACGACTGAGGAATCAAACTGAAGGGATAACTATTACCAGGGTTAAACCTCACTCCTGCAAAACATTTCTCAAATTCCACCTTCTAAAATGAGCTTTTAACGTTAACCCTGTGACGACTATCTTCATGCTTTCATTTACATTTACATTTACATTTAGGGCATTTGGCAGACGCTTTTATCCAAAGCGACTTACAAGGTGTACATTAGTTGAAGCAGACAATAGCATAACACTGGGGTACGCAAACATATAAATACAGCAGTTCACAAGTATTCATATTGACAAGATGAATAACACAATTTCGTACTGCTAGGTCACCTGCTTAAGTAGCTGTGATAAGAGCGTGTTAACAACATTAAGGACATACACTTGCTAACATATACAACATGCTAAGAGCTATTAATGTCAGGACTTAAGCAAGTTTAGGGGTTTCACAAAGGAGAGTCCAGGTGGACTCTGAACAGGTGGGTCTTGAGTCTCTTGCGGAAGCTGGCGAGGGACTCTGCCGTCCTGACATGAGACGGGAGTTCATTCCACCACTGTGGGGCCAGAGCCGTGAAGAGCTGGGTTTTGGACGAGCGATGTTTGGTTGACCTTAGTGAAGGTCGAACAAGTCGCCTGGCAGAAGTTGAGCGGAGCGCTCTGGCTGGGATGTAGGGTTTGACCAACGCCTGGAGGTAGGCCGGGGCAGTTCCATTGACTGCCCTAAAGGTCAGCACCAGAATCTTGAATTTGATGCGAGCATTTACCGGAAGCCAGTGGAGTTCGCGGAAGAGAGGGGTCACGTGGGAGAATTTCGGTAGGTTGAATACCAGGCGTGCTGCTGCGTTCTGGATGCGTTGGAGGGGCTTGGTTGCAGAGGCGGGGAGTCCCGCCAGGAGAGAGTTGCAGTAGTCGAGGCGGGTGATGACGAGCGCTTGGACCAGGATCTGCGCCGCTTCACGTGTGAGGAAGGGCCGGATCCTGCGGATGTTGTAGAGGGCAATTCTGCAAGATCGGGCCACCGCGGTGACGTTGGCATTGCAGGACAGCTGGTCATCTACCACCACACCAAGGTCTCTTGTTGTGGTTGAGGGGGAGACTTGGGTGTTCTCGATGGTGACCAGTAGGTCCATCTGAGGGCAGTCTTTCCCCGGTATGAAGAGGAGCTCAGTCTTGTCAAGGTTGAGCTTCAGGTGGTTGGCGGCTGTCCATCTGCTGATGTCGGCCAGGCATTTCGAGATGCGTGTTGCTATTTGGGTTTCTGAGGGGGGAAAGGAGAGAAACAGTTGAGTGTCATCCGCATAGCAGTGATAGGAGAAGCCATGAGATGCGATTACAGAGCCTAGCGATTTAGTGTAAAGAGAAAACAGAAGGGGTCCCAATACTGAGCCTTGAGGAACTCCGGTGTCCAGGGTGCAGGGTTTGGACAGGGAACCGTTCCATGTGACCTGATAAGTCTGATCTGCAAGGTAGGAGGTGAACCAGGATAACGCAGTTCCAGCGATTCCAAGCTCGGCGAGAGTGGAGAGGAGGATCTGGTGGTTCACTGTGTCGAACGCCGCAGACAGGTCGAGAAGGATCAGTACCGATGAGAGGGACGAGCTTCTGGCATCACGAAGAGACTCTGTCACTGCGAGCAGTGCCGTCTCCGTGGAGTGCGCAGCCTTGAAGCCTGACTGGTGAGGGTCGAGGAGGTTGTTCTGGGAGAGATAGGAAGAAAGTTGTGAGGAGACAGCCCGTTCAAGGGTTTTGGACAGGAATGATAGGAGAGATACCGGTCTGTA
>JANIIK010003433.1:0-10911 GCA_027704905.1 Muraenolepis orangiensis
GAGAGAGAGAGAGAGAGAGAGAGAGAGAGACTCGTCACCTCTGCTGTCTCCCATGGTGGTGGGACACGCCGGTAGTAGTCACACACACACTCAGCAACCCGGGTCTCCAGCGGCTCGCCACCAAACTCTAGACCGCGGACTGAGGCCCGGGCCGGGGCAGGGCTGGCTGACCGAAGACGGCGGGGCTGGAAAGATCCAGACAAACACACAACGGAGGTGGATGGTGATGACAGGGACAACATATAAGGACACACACAAGAGAGAAATGTTGCACACTTATGTCATTCTAGGCACGGGTTGTACACACAAACATGACCGTTTCCACACAGCGAACATAAGGACATCAATCTACTACTCACTAGCCCCCGATGATTCCCTTAACTTAAAACTTAAACTTAAAACACTATATAAACGCGTCGTCTCCAAAGAGTCTTAACGCGAAACACATGATGCTGTTGTGTTCAGAACTCTGTTATCATACTCCTATCCATCACTCCTATCATAACAAAATATCCAAATGAGAATTAATAAGTAACAAGTTGATTTAATGAAATAGCTGCTGAGATACGATACAATACAAAAGAATGTTCTGGAGAACAGAGAGCCCAGCTAATCCACCGACAGACCGGATAACCAGTTAACTGCCTGACAGTAGTCTACCCAAGATCTGCCCCCTCTCCGACACAAACACATATTTATGCAGTTAACAACTCCTCCCGGTCTTCTTTGTCGTCATCTTGTCCGATACATTCTCACTGGGGCTGGAGTCTCCATGTTCAAGGGTGAGGGAGAGACTGTTTCGGTGGGCTGTTATCTGTCTCTCAAGGTCCATGTGAATAGGAGACTCTTTGGGCCTAAACCACCTGCCATCTTCTTCTTTCTTGGCCCCGTCCGGCCTCCTGATGTCTCCTGTCCCTCCCGTTCCACTGCCTAGGCACACATTCTCACAACCGCCCACCACACACTTCTCCATGCTGCTGAGTAGACCCATTAAAGCTTCACACACTGTTCATCTAAAGGGGACATGGGAAACATTCTTAACACTTCTTGATTATATGTTTAATTCTTACATGGGAAAACATTCTTAAAACTTACCACTGATTATATGTTTAATACTTTTGGTGATTAACTGTACATCGCTTATATCGATTATGCATTATGCATTTTCTTGATTTAGACCACAATGCCGAGAGTGAGACAGACAGACGGACAGTTTAATGCAGCGTCAATATTGACCACACAGAGTCTTCAGGGCATTCAGTTAATTCAGAAGACAAAGGCATTCCCAGTTTAACGGAGACTCCAGTAGTGTCCCAAAGTGTTTAAACTATAGAGTCGTCTACATTGAACTACTAGTGAGGGAGTAGGGAATGAGGGAAATATCTCACTATATAGTCCATCATCTCCAAGATGCCATTGGAACTATTTGTATTCAGAAAATGATGACCTAAATACTTCAGACCCATTTCATAGTAATAAACAGAAACACATTTGAATTTGAATCAAGTTATTGATCGTAAAAACTTTCAGAACAGTTAACAGTAAAAAGATACATAGTCCTATGACTATTCACAGTAACAAGACAAACAGTAACAAGACATAGTCCTATGACTATGAGCTGTAACAAGATGAACAGTAACAAGACATAGTCCTATGACTATGAGCTGTAACAAGATGAACAGTAACAAGACATAGTCCTATGACTATGAGCTGTAACAAGATGAACAGTAACAAGACATAGTCCTATGACTATGAGCTGTAACAAGATGAACAGCAACAAGACATAGTCCTATGACTATGAGCTGTAACAAGATGAACAGTAACAAGACATAGTCCTATGACTATGAGCTGTAACAAGATGAACAGTAACAAGACATAGTCCTATGACTATGAGCTGTAACAAGATGAACAGTAACAAGACATAGTCCTATGACTATAGCTGTAACAAGATTAACAGTAGGAAGATCATAGTCCTCTAATTGACTACTGAGCTGTAAGAATGAGGACAGTTCACTACATGTCCTCTACATAACTACTAGAGAAGGATTAGGAATGAGGGAAGGATTTCACTATATAGTCCTCTACATTTAACTACTAGAGAAGGATTAAGGAATGAGGGAAGGATTTCACTACATAGTCCTCCTATTTATTTACTATTACTATTATTACTATATTACTATTATATGTATTATTATTAAAATAAAGTAAAGTAAATACAAATTCTAATCCAGCTATCATATTGTAATCATATTATAAATATCACTATCGCTTCTGACTCCCTTCAGTGGAACAGCACCGTGTCTGACCTTGAAGCCTGGCATGTGTTCCGTCATAATAACAATATCATAAGTCACATGACTTCCAGAACAGTACGGGGGGGGGGGGTTCTCAAGCCGGGGGGGGGGGCTGTTGAGGTGGCATGCTGTGGGAGTAGGAACCGGGCTCCTCTGGGTATAAGTTAGATTGGAGCAGGCGGATCTACAAGTGGTTCTTGAAGTCGTCTGTCAGAATGGTTTCATGCGCTCTGCTCTGGTCTCTCCTGGTGATCTCTCTCTCCGGGACCCTCGCCCAAAGTAAGTCTGGAAACAACCTCCACACACATTTCAACTTTGCTCATCTCAACGCCAAAGGAGGTTTCAGTTTGACAAAAGGGGTTTGAGTTTGATAATGGCAAAAGGAAACCACTTTTCAGTTGAATCAACTTGTGTGCATTAACCTTAGTAATTCAACTAAAATGCGTTTGATTGTTTGTCTTAAGTACCTGAATATTGATGTGATACGATGTTTAGAACTTGACTATCTGAAGTGTTGTTTTCTCATGGTGCTCCATGTCGTTATATATATATATATATATAGCACACGGGTACTTTGTTTAGAAACCTCACTGACCACAAAACAATGTAGCCACTCTTTGTCCACAACATGGCACGGTTCTGTGGTGAGTTTGGTCTGAACCACCGACTGTGACCAGACGCAGGTCAGTTGACCTTCGACCTGGTGGTGAAGGACAACCAGCCTGATGGCAACAAAATGATGTACATGGCCCAGGCTGCACCTGGAGGGTCTCTCTTCGGGGCCATGACCAGGCTTTCCAACTCCAACCACTCAGACTTTACGTAAGTGTGTGTGTAAACACTATTGTTACTCTCTTCAATGTTCCTCCGTAACGTAGGTGACTAACTCAACAACTATAGTCTCCAACCTATCAATTTGTCACTTTAAAGGAAAAAAACATGATTTGTCATGATTTGTGTAAATGTAATATATTTGGATTTGCATTGTGACATAGGACTCAAAACTCAAAGTTTAAGACAAATGAGCCTGACTCTGACTGCCGTGGTTTGGAGATGCTTTCTGAATGCGGTCCTTTCTTTAAGCCCCTTGTTTCTATGTGGTCCACTAAGTGTGTTTCCTTGCAGCTTCACCTCCTCAGAGCACATTGACTACGGTGCATATCTGGAGAGTGTGAACGGTTTGTTTGGGAGCTTCCAAGACCACACCTACTGGGAGCTGCTGGTTCAGACAGCAAACGGCATTATCAGATCTAGTGTTGGTAGGTGTGTGTGTGTGTGTACAATAGTTTATCATTTTTCTTCATATTAAACATATAACTTGAATGGTGTGTTTGTTGCAGGGATCAGCTGTTACATTCCTCAAGCCAATGAGGTGGTAATCCTGAATTTTACCACTTGGTAGACAGAGATCTCTTCTTTGGATCAGCCTATCAGCCTACTCCATGCCAAGAATAGGACACTGGAACCGGAATTATCAATAATCAGTTCATTAAATGGCTGCCCATTGTCAAGATAAGGGGCAGCTGGTAAAAATGATAATTGGAATAACAAATATCCTGATTGTATTTGCTTCAATATGATTTTTTCTGCCCTTGCCGTTGAGCAGGAAATACAATGGTAATGTCAAACTTCTGCCGGGGAAAGAACCTTGAATGTTCTCTAAAGATCAAGATAGTTAATAAACAATGCCTTTCCTCCACGCCTTTGACCATTTAAAAAAATGTTTAGCTTTGTTGCCAGCAAAGCTGCCAAATGTAATAACAACAACATCATGTCCAGAGGTAGTTTGGTACCTGGAGGAGAGAAGAACCCTCAATTACTGACAACGCCACCTCCCCTTAAGAGGCGGGACCAACCCTAACGCTTTTCTTAATGTTCCTCAGGATGCGCCAAATCTATAATCTCCTGGAACAGGAACAATTTAGAAGAGGCGTATGTTGCACAAAAACAAAGTACTTTTATTTAAATGACAGTATTAGAGGCGCAAGGTAAAGCAAGAAATTGGATGAACGAATGAGAACCGTCCTCCAGGTGATGAGGTTGGGTCTGTTTGGGCCGTCCTCTCCGATGACTCTGGGAGGAAGAAAAGAGACACAGCAGGCTGGATACCGTCAAAAGCAATAAAACACATTTCATTTAAAACACTAAATACTAGTTGGAACAGGAGGGAGGGAACACTTTGATTCAATCAAAACACCATCCACAATGTGGTCCAATCCCCAGGGCTGAGCCCAAAGAAACCTCAAATGGAACAGAATGGATAAGGCTGAAACTAACAAACAAACACACCTAAAATTGCGCCCAAATCTATACTCCTATCAAGTCAAACGACTCCTCCCAGATCCAGAAAGTTGAATCCTGCCTGACTGCAATTAAAAGATGGATGTCCCAAAACGACCTGCAGCTTAACACAGGAAAAACAGAGATGATAATCATCGGCCCGTAGCAACAACGACCACTATTTGAAGATGTCCCACTGTTGTTTGAGGGCTCTAATGTGGCCCATAGCTCTTGTGTTAAAAATCTGCTATCTTTCTATCAACATGTAAATGTATAACCCAAACTTCATTTTTTTCATCTTAGAAACATTGCTAGAATTAGACCAATGCTGTCCACCGTGGATGTGATCCGCGCATTTATATCGTCTAGACTAGATCTCTGTGATGCTCTGTTCTCTGGGTTACCAAACTCCAAACACCAAAAAGACTCCAGCTTGTGGAGAAAGCTGCTGCTAGACATTTGACTAGGACCACAAAGTTTGACCACATTACTCCAATTCTGTCCTCGTTCCACTGGCTTCCAGTTAATGTGAGGTCCGATTTCAAGGAGCTACTACTTACTTCTTAAATCCTACATGGATTAGCACCCTCATACCTGAAGGACCTTATTGTTCCCTATTGTCCTTCTCGGCCCCTCCGGTCTTCAGGAGCTGGGAAACCAGCAGGGAATAGAGCGTTCTCCTACCGTGCGCCCAATTTGTGGAACAGTCTGCTAGCTCATCACCGTGATCTTCCCCCTCATGTTTTCCTGCCCTCTGATTGGCTGCCTGGGACCACCTGTTATGTTCCGTGTGTTTAAATAGGCGGCGTCTTCTTTTGTTCGGGCCAGTTCATTATATACTGTTTGGTTGTTTGTTAGGCACGTACTTGTTTCACGTTTTGAGACTTGCTACTTGTTTAATGTTAGAGTTCTTACTTGTTTCATGTGGATGAACAAGCGTCATGTTTCCACCTCATGCCACCGTCAGGTTTTTGTAGTTAGGTCTTTTGCTTTTGAGCTTTATGCATTTCCATCTAAGTGATTTTTGTGTTACTGTATTTATCAGTAAAGACTCTTTATTTTGATACGTGGGTCGTGCATTTGGTTTCACCCAAGTCCTTGTTCCTCGTCTCCCGTGACATCCTCCTCCCAGCACTAAGAGTCTGATGGGCAGGGGGATCCAGATACAGCAGGGTCCTCCTCCCAGCACTAAGAGTCTGATGGGCAGGGGGATCCAGATACAGCAGGGTCCTCCTCCCAGCACTAAGAGTCTGATGGGCAGGGGGATCCAGATACAGCAGGGTCCTCCTCCCAGCACTAAGAGTCTGATGGGCAGGGGGATCCAGATACAGCAGGGTCCTCCTCCCAGCACTAAGAGTCTGATGGGCAGGGGGATCCAGATACAGCAGGGTCCTCCTCCCAGCACTAAGAGTCTGATGGGCAGGGGGATCCAGATACAGCAGGGTCCTCCTCCCAGCACTAAGAGTCTGATGGGCAGGGGGATCCAGATACAGCAGGGTCCTCCTCCCAGCACTAAGAGTCTGATGGGCAGGGGGATCCAGATACAGCAGGGTCCTCCTCCCAGCACTAAGAGTCTGATGGGCAGGGGGATCCAGATACAGCAGGGTCCTCCTCCCAGCACTAAGAGTCTGATGGGCAGGGGGATCCAGATACAGCAGGGTCCTCCTCCCAGCACTAAGAGTCTGATGGGCAGGGGGATCCAGATACAGCAGGGTCCTCCTCCCAGCACTAAGAGTCTGATGGGCAGGGGGATCCAGATACAGCAGGGTCCTCCTCCCAGCACTAAGAGTCTGATGGGCAGGGGGATCCGCACACAGCAGAGTTTCCCAGACCTTCCCAGACAAAGCACACATATTAGTCGGCCTATAAACAGCACTATATACTATAGTAGAGCCGATGAATGGGAGTCGGAGGCGGCGTGTTTAGTATGGAACTCCACACTTTATTTTCCATTAGGTTTGACAAAAGGGGAAACACCTCTGCTACCTGCTACTGTCCAGCTAGCACCCCACCACAACAACAACAACAACAACCACCACAACCACAACCACAACCACAACAACAACAACAACAACCACAACCACAACCACAACCACCACCACCACCACCACCACCACCACCACCACCACCACAACAACAACAACCACAACAACAACAACAACAACAACCACCACCACCACCACCACCACCACCACCACCACCACAACAACAACAACAACCACAACAACAACAACAACAACCACCACCACCACCACCACCACCACCACCACCACAACAACAACAACAACAACAACAACAACAACAACAACCACAACAACCCGGTACGCTCTCTAAGGTCCGTGGTGCAACACACACTGAATACAAACGGTGAATTATGTCCCATAACGTTCCACCACACGATCTACTTTACTATGAACAATAAACAGCACTATACAATAATAATACTATACACAATAAAAATAACAATAAAGTGTTAAAGTGTAATATATACATATGGTGAATGGTGCAGAAAGCATTTTAAAGTGACAGTAGTGCAGCACCGTGAATACAGTGCAGTACAGAACAGTGCAGTAACGGTAATCAGTCCAGTAAGAAGGACAACAGTGGAATGTAATATTGGTGACAATGTTATAATAATAATAATAACGCCGGCTTTTATACAGCGCTTTTATCCAAAGTGCTTTACAAGTCATGTAAAGTCCTCACATTACCCATTCATACACCGACGGCGGAGTCAGCCATCAAGGAGACAGCCAGCACGTCAGGAGCAGTTAGGGTCAAGGACACCTCGACAGTTTTTGCTAGGAGGACAACCTTTGGGTGTGAGGCGACCGCTCGACCTCCTGAGCTATACTGCCATGTTATGATAGTGGCAGCACTTCTACTACCACCTGCTAGTCCTGGTTTGGATTCTGGTTCAAGGACAGTCTCTACCCACAGGCAGTGTAACAACTAAACTGTTAGGAGTCGAGGTCGTCTGTCAGAATGGTCTCATGGGCTCTGCTCTGGTCTCTCCTGGTGATCTCTCTCTCGCAGGGACCCTCACCCAAACTTCTAACTTCTCTTTGCTTCAATTGCTTTTTTTTCTGCCTGAGCAGGAAATACAATGGTGACGTTAAAGCACCTGCAATGTTCTCTAAAGAGAAAGATGGTTCATAAACGACAGCATTTCCTCCACGCCTTTGACCATTTTTTGCTTTCTGTTGACAGCAAAGCTGGCAAATGTAATTTCCACCACCATAAGTTGTGTTGACAACATGACTAAATCCAACCAATCAGTGACAGGTGAACTGCATGGATCTTTTGAGAAAGCAGATGTTTTGCTCTAGGGATTGAAGGTCGGTACAGGTGTTCAGTTCACCTATATCACTAATATAATTATATGCATATATATATATATATATATATAAGTATATATATATATATACTGTATATCACATGGCATGTTCCTCATCTACCTCCAGCTGACCTGCTAATCCAGGGATCTTCAATTGGGTTACTTAGGTCTTCAATTCAGTTACTTGATGTTTCAACATGTTGAAACATCAACATGTTGGAGGCCACAGTAGTAATATTACTCTTCTTCTTTGGTGTATCTCCATCAGATGACCAACTCAGTGTTGTGGTCTCTGGTCCCAGTGGGAAGAGGCCTCTGAAGGAGGTCTACACAGGGGGGAGGTGGGGATGATGTGGTCAGTCTGCTCCAGCTCCCCACACGGCCTCACTTCTTCAAAGAAGAAGAAGAAGAAGAAGATGAAGTCAAATGAAGTCAAACAATCAAATGATACACATATGAATTGCTATCATTTATTAAACTATATTTTCCACTTCCATGTTCATTTGTCTAATTAATTTCTCCAAGTCCAATTCAACATATGTGTTACATTAGATCATTTCAGACTAATGATTATCATCTTTGTGAAGCAAACATCAGCCTCCAGTCAATGTTGCCATGGATAGATTGTGTGTGTGTGTGTGTGTGTGTGTGTGTGTGTGTGTGTGTGTGTGTGTGTGTGTGTGTGTGTGTGTGTGTGTGTGTGTGTGTGTGTGTGTGTGTGTGTGTGTGTGTGTGTGTGTGTGTGTGTGCGTGTGCGTGCGTGCGTGTGTGCGTGTGTGTGTAAATGCCACTCAAGCACACTACTTCCTGATTCCAAAGGAAGAATTGAAGAAGGTGTTTAACTTCTTGGCGTGGTGCCATGCTGGACAAGGTGAGTCAACCAGTGGACCATAAAAGCAGGTGAGACCAGTAACCTCAACCATTCCCATCGCTGCAGAAGAGCTCAAAGTGAAGATCAACCTTCAGCCATGTGTTCTCAAGGTAGGAAACACACAACCTTGAACCTTTTAAAAGACATCTGATCTTTGAGGACATTTAGAGCTGCATTACTGATACTAAGGCTACTCTAGGATGTATGTCTACTACATGTTTCTAATGCTTCTCCTTGTCCTGTTGAAGTGATCTTTCAACTGATGGTGGAGACCGGAGGTACTGATGGAACCATGACCTTCAGACCTGTTGTTGAGGAGAGATGTGGCTCGTGGACGCATTGGATGAATTTTCTTCATCAGATTCAAACTTCATGTATGTTATGGAGTTCACATGTTCATCCCCTGTTCGGCCCTCAATCCCCATTCCTCAATCCTCTGGTGCATGGACACAGACCCAGCCCTGCCTCCCAATTCACTTCCTCTTGATTAGATCAAATATTAAACACTTTGAACCCTTCTGAAAATCAAAAATGTATTTCAGAAATCAAGTGATTGATTTAAAGGTCATTTGAGCTTGTGTTACTGCTTGTTGTCTATTTCTGCCTCTTCTTTGCAGTTTCAAAACTGAAGCCACAAATGGACTGCGCTCCCTTTTCTGAGGTGACTTTTGGTGATTTTACTGACAAACAACAAACATCACACCACACACCCAACACACACACACACACACACACACACACACACACACCTTACAATCTATCCTACATACTAACTATCCATTTAGAAAGCTGTTATTGGATGTTGATATTTCGTTGTGTTTCATTTGGTTCATAGGACTCCTATGAACCTGGTCATTGTTCTCTTACTGGTCCAGAACAATGACCAGGTCATCCTGCAGGACAGAACAGTGAAGTGATGACTCTGGCGCCATCTATCTGCAAACTCTTAAATTACACTGAGTGCTGCTCCAGACTCCTTAAGCATGATCATTTAGTCTGAACATATGGAATGTAACAAATATGTTGAATTGAACATATGGAGAAATAATTACAAAAATGGACATGGAAAAAATTATTCTATAACGGATTGCAATTACAATGTGTATCATTTGACTGTACACACACACACACACACACACACACACACACACACACACACACACACACACACACACACACACACACACACCTTGAAGAGATGGTGTGGAAAAGTTTTCAAATATGTTTTGAGTGTTTGGGAAATTATCTCTTCTAGACAGACAGACAGACAGATATACAGTCAGACAGGCAGGCAAATACAAGCATACAGACAGATAGACAAACAGACAGGGAGATACAAGCATACAGACAGACAGGCAGGCAAACAGACAGTAGTTTAATAATATTACTTCAGTGGCCCCCAACATGTTGATGCTTCAACTGACCATCTAAGTCAGGGTTTCTTAAACCTTTTGGGTCCAGGGACCCCTTAAGGCCCTGTCACACCTGGACCATTTAGCCAGCGGATGCCCGACGTATCAAAGTTTCTGTAAAACGCTGGCATACGTCCAATAAGTTCTGAGTATGTTTTGTATAAGTTAAGAGCACGCTGAAGCACGCTGGTCTACGTCGTAGTACGGCGAGCACAGCGAGACATTGTGAGCGTGCTGTTGTGCCCCCGCGCTCTAATCCATCCACGGTGTTGCCCATGGTAACGGGGCCGGCTGAGGCTAATGAACACCTGGGATCTACCCTTCTTAAGGCGGCCCAAGACCGACGTGGGGAGCTTGATGACTGAGAGCCATATGGCTCCTCCTACTGGAGAACCTGTGTCTCCAGTAGGAGGAGCCATATGGCTCCTCCTACTGGAGAACCTGTGTCTCCAGCTCCGACTACGTTGCGTCTCGTCCTTTTGTGTCCAAGTTCCTCATTCATTCACTCTGACACCGACACGCCCGCTCTCACATAGACCACACACAAGATACAGACACATAGTTCATTACCTAAATACACTGAAGTTATATTTTTATATATTTATATTTAGTATATTTTTATGATTCAAGATTCAAATGTTTTTTTATTGCCATTTGCAAGTACAATGGAATGATTTCTCCCCATTACACCCAGTAGTATGAATTTCAACAATAATA
>JANIIK010003434.1:0-7500 GCA_027704905.1 Muraenolepis orangiensis
ACAGCGTTACACTGCCCCCCTTTCTAAATCTCCTCGTCCCCGAGGAGCTAAAGCTCAAAGTCCTGATAACGCTGTGGAACATTACGCTTCCTCACAGGCCGGCCTGGCACCCCTGCCGACTCTTCCTGACGTCCCCGGGGAGGAACAACAGCCCCAACGTACATGACTTGCACCCCATCAGGCTGAACTGAGGAACACCATGGGCTGATCGAAGAACATTATGGGGGGTTCACCCCCCTGCGTGCAGGCAGCCGGCTTGGCGATGGGGTCTGGTGAACTTGACCATAAAATGGCTGAGCCGTACCCAGGTATGGGGCTAACCGATCCCGGTGCAGCACCACGACCCGACCCCGTGGTGCCATCTTCAACCTGTAGATGACCTCACCAACCCCCTCCGTGACCCGGTAAGGTCCAACCCAGTTACTCTGCCGTTTTGGTGACCTCTCTTTGGAAATTTTTGGTCCATAAACCCACACTAGGTCTCCAGCCTGAAAGTGTGTCCCCTTTGTGTGCTGGTCATAGGCTCTCTTCTGCCGGGTCCCTGTCGCCTCAGATTGTTTCCTGGCAAACTCATGTGCCACCTCCAGCCTTTCCGCTAACTGGGCAGGGTACTCCAGGCCAGCCGGTGCTTGAGGGGCATCCGGGGGCTGTCCATACACAAGAGCAGGCGGCGTTCTAAGTTCCCTACCGAACATCAGCAGGGCAGGTGTACACCCCGTTGTCTCCTGTGTAGCTGACCGGCAGGCCATAAGGACCAGTGGCAGCTGTAGATCCCAGTCCTTCTGGTCCTTGGCCACCACCAGGGCAAGCTGAGCTCCCAGGGTGCGATTAAACCCCTACACCAGCCCATCACTCTGGGGGTGGAGAGGTGTGGGGCGCGTCTTGTGTATAGACAGCTGCCTACACATTTCAGCAAAGAGGTGGGCTTCAAAGTTCCTCCCTTGATCGGAGTGCAACTCAGTTGGAGCCCCGAAGCGGCTGAACATCCCTTTGATCAGCACCTCACATACGGTGCGAGCCCCCTGGTCAGGCACAGCATAGGCCTCGGACCACTTGGTGACGTAACCCATGGCAACTACCACATAGCGATTACCACGTGGTGTGCGAGGAAATGGACCCAGCACGTCGAGAGCAACTTGGTCCATGGGTGCCCCTACCCGATGCTGAAGAGGCACTCTACTCTGGCCCGCTGGACCCTTGCGGGCCACGCAGGGGTCACATCTCAGACAGAAGGTCTCCACGTCCCCCCTACATGTGCCCCAGTAGAATGCCTGGCAAACCCTCTTAAGTGTTTTGTTTACCCCGAAGTGGCCGACTCCGTGCTGCCCATGATTCTACTCCAGCACCTCCACCTGCCGACTCTTTGGCACCACTACTTGCCACCTCTCTCTACTCGTGGCTGGTTCCTTCCACCATATCCAGAGCATTCCATCCCGGAGGGACAAGCTCTCCCACTGGGACCACAACCCCCTGATCGAAGGATTGGCAGAAGCCACTTCGGGCCATTCGGGCCATTGGCCTACCTCCAACCATCCCAACACTGTGCTCAGCTCTGGGTCCTCTCTCTGTTCCTTGGCCCAATCAGCTGGGTCATCCAACCGCAGGGCCATACACCTTTCCCCCTGCTCCTTCACAGCCTCTGAGTGTCTCATCTCAGTGTGGCTGCACTTAGCACAGTCTGGCCCACAAGGACGCCTGGAGAGTCCATTCGCATTAGTGTGACTGTCCCTCTTCCTGTGAACGATAGTGAAATTGTTGCCCAGTTGCTCAATCCATCTCGCAACTTTTCATCTCATCTCATCCGGACAGACCACGTGTCTCTCAAGTGGTTTCTGTCCTTCAAGAACCAGAAGGACAGAAAACACTTGAGAGACACGTGGTCTGTCCGGATGAGGAATTTCAGACCACAGAGGTAGTTTTTGAAGTGGTTCACTGCCTCCACGACCGCAAGCAGCTCCCTCCAGGTCACGCAATAATTGCGTTCGGGTTTAGAGAATGTTCTGCTGTAGTAAGCAATCACCCTGGGGCCAGGACAGCCCCCAGGCCATCATTGCTTGCATCCGTGTCCAGAACAAACTCTCCATCTGGGTCGGGAGTTGTCAGGATTGGTGACTGACAAAGGGCGGCCTTGAGTGTCTCAAATGCCCGCTGTTGGTCTGGGCCCCACTCAAAGCAAACATTTTTGTTCGTCAGGCGGTTCAGAGGTGCGGCCAATGTGGAGAACCCTGTGACAAAACGGTGATAATATGAGGCCAGCCCCAGGAAGGACCGCAGCTCAGACAGGTTCTTGGGGATCGGCCAGTCTCCGACTGCAGCGACTTTCCCATCTTCAGTGGCAACTGCACTAACTCGATGGCCCAGGAAGGTGAGCTCCTTCCGCATAAGGTTGCACTTCTCCGGGTGCAGCTTGAGCCCTGCTTGCTGTATTTTGGAGAAAACCAGGCGAAGTGATGCCAAAGCAGTGTCGAAGTCCGAACCATGGACAAGGACATCATCCGGGTAGACCTGTAAGTTCTTTGCTGGGACTCCGACCAACACTTTCTCCATGAGCCTTTCAAACGTGGCTGGAGCATTACATAGACCGAAAGGCATGGTGGTGAATAGCCCAGAGCCCGTTGTAAAGGCCGTTTTCGGTCGTGCCTCAGCAGACAGTGGGACCTGCCAATAGCCACTCCTTAGGTCAAGGGACGAGAACCAGGCGGAGCCCTTAATCCCGTCCAGGAACTCGTCGATTCGAGGCAAAGTGTATGAATCCTTGACTGTGACCTCATTAAGTCTGCGTAGGTCCACACAAAAGCACCAAGAGCCGCCCTTCTTCGGAACCATCACCACTGGCGACATCCATGGGCTGTAAGGTTCTATAACTCCCTCTGCTCGAATCTCCTCCAGACATTGTTCTGCTGCTGCTTCTCTCTGTATGGGTAGACGGTGAGGACGTTGCCGGATGGGGTGAGCTGTGCCGGTGTCAATCTCATGCTCGACCATATGAGTGCGGCCAACATCGGTGGGAGAGGTTGCAAAGGTTTCCCGGTGCTCAAAAAGCACTTCCCATAGTCGTTGCTGCTATTCCACCGACAGTCCTTCTTTATTCTGCTCCAGTACGGCCCTAACGTCACCTCCGCAGAGAGTCTGGGGGTACCCCCACACACCGCTGCTGTATTAGTCATCGGGGGTGTTGGCAGACAGAGTGGTCCACCAGGGCAGTTCCTTGGTGGTGCCGGTTGCTCCACCGACACTGAGGCCACTGGTGGGGGAGGCGGGGAGGATTAGGGGCTGCTCCCCTCACGGGCATCACTGTAGGAGAGTCCTGGTTGAGAGGCACCGGTTGTCTCTCTATGCGGAGGTTGAGAGGAAGCTAAAGACTCAGGGGTTTGTCCATTACTACCTAACCTGTGCGGAGACCCACCCATTAAAGACACTGTATTCTGTGTAAGATCTAACACGCACCCGGTGGCCCTAAGAAATTCCAAGCCAAGCAGACATGGTTCAATGATCTCGGCCACCCACACAGATTGCTTAAAAGTCTGATCACCCACGTGGATAGTGACGGGGCAGCAGCCCAGCATGGCTGCTCGGTCGCCGGTCACGGTGATGAGGGGGAGGTTGGTTTGGGACAGTTGCTGCCTTACCTTCAACAGGTCTGGCCTTATGAGCGTCGCTGCGGATCCCGTATCCAACTCAGGAAACGCTCTACGGGCCAGATGTCGTAGCTCTGCTGCATAGACCCCTAGCTTCTCTCCCCTCCGGCGCACTCGCTCGTTGAACTGTCGCCTAGCAGCTGCTTGTGATGTTGGTTCCCAAAACTGTCTCTCTATAGCCTGAGCTATGGATTGGGGGTCGCTCATCTCCACATCCGAGAGGTCAAGCAGTACCCTCCTAGCCTCTCCATCCATAGCGACCCACCCTGATCGGGTCTCTTCTCTCAACGCTTGTGGGTGACGGAATAACTCCTGCCATGGCAGTAGTTAGAGCATTTGAAAGAGCAGTTAATAACTGCATGGGGTCTACAGGGTCATAAGCAGCTTGAGGGGGAGAAGAGTTTGTTTGGCCGAGCCCTGGAGCAGGTATCGCTCCTAGTGTAGTTGGGTCCCCCTTGTGTGACTTGCCCACTAACGTGGTTGCCGTGGGACCCGGACACACCAGCCACCGCACGTTGGTCTGGGGCTAAATGCTGGCTAGCATCAGAGGAGTTGGTTGGGGTTGCTAAACTAAATTGGGTAACAGTAGCTATGGGGTGACCATCTACAAGCTAGGCTGAAGAGTTAAGGTTAGCTTGTCCTGAGCTAACAGAGTCAGGTGGGTTAGCGTTAGCTGGTTCCTCTGCACACATTTCACTGTACATCGTTTTCAGCCATCCTCTAAACATTTCTCTCTCAAGACTGCGATAATTTGGGCTCTTAATGACAGTCTTTTATGCCCATCCGAAGCCTCCCCTACCTTCCTCCGCTGTTCATCCGTGTCCATCCGACATCCCTGCTTGCTCCGGCCGTTCCGCGAGTCCACCGTGTCCAATCACTTTCACTCTTTTCTCCGATGCTGGAGGAGTTAACATTCCTCTCGCATCCATAGTCTCTGTCCAGCTAGCTACCGGCGACGTAAGCAAATCCCACTTCTGACACCAATGTGACGCCTTAGCGGTGGTAGCCATCTTAATACAGAAGACGGAGACAATGTTCTTATTTGATAGCCAAACTGGCCCAGATTTATTCCCTGCCCAGCTCACAACTAACCCGGGGGTTGAAATGTCCACTCTTAAAAACAAAAAAACAGGGTGCAAGCCGAAATCGATATTCCTCCACAAGTAATCTGTGTCTCTCTCTGTACCCCGCTACTCCTCCAAGTCTCACACACACACACACCCATCCCCTGTCTTTCCCCCCCCCCTCTCCTCCAACTCCCGTTCCAACTCCCACGTGACTCTCTCACTCACGTTCACACGCAACCCGTTCACCCTCCCCCTAGCGTTAGCAGCCAATGACCCTCTATAGTGGACACTTCCCCCCAAACACATTCAGGTAAACAAACACACAAACAACACCCAATGAACTCCCCAACCCCCTTTGTCCTGGAGGGAGACCCATGGTGGGCCAGGCCAGTTTTATTCTATTATGTTTTTTGGTCCCTGCTTTTTGCAAGCCTTAAAATAGCTAGCTTAAGATATATCAATTTTTTTATTGATCGTGGAAAATATTTCAGTTTTAAGTTGTGTCTTTAGCTTCTGTTTTGTCATGTCAACGTTTTTTCCCGCGACTAATAAAGTTTCATCCCACGTCCCTCTCTTACCAGCGTGGTGTAGACAGCGTCTATCTTGTTGTCCTGAAGAGGCCTGAAGTCCGACACCTTGCAGCCCAGGTTGGAGTTGACCAGCACCTGGGGAGAGAGAGGAGTACACTAGTTAGCATTAGCGTTAGCATTAGCATCAGCATCAGCATCAGCGTTAGCATTAGCATGACATTAACGGTGGACACATTCACAATATAAAAGTGTGACTATTAGGCTGGTGGGCGCTTGGAGGTGCTGCTGACAATCTGCCGTCTTCAAGGGGCAACAAATAATCTTTAATTTGTTTTTGTCAATGTTTTTCGTCACCCTTGGATTCAAACAGGGCGATGCTAGACACAAGAGACCTACTGTATCCTTAAAGCAACTAAAGTGAAATATGGCCACATCAAGCTGACACACTGAACCAGTGCTCAGGTAAAAGTACGATAAGTTGGCCAACAATAGAACACTATCCAAGTAACTAACAAGCAAACCATCTACTTAGAGGTATACAGCAATACAACAGGATGTTGTTCTAGAGCTCTGATAGATCTTCAAGGAATGAATTGATACATACATAAACACATAAACCTCAAAGAGAGGATGGAGAGAGGGTTAAGAGAGGAGGAAGAAGTGATCAGGGAGAGGAAAGACAGAAAGGTCATGAAGATGTGGTCAACTGAGAGGAGAACGACAGAGAGAGAGAGAGAGAGAGAGAGAGAGAGAGAGAGAGAGAGAGAGAGAGAGAGAGAGAGAGAGAGAGAGAGAGAGAGAGAGAGAGCTAGATAGATAGATAGATAGAGACGTAGAGAGAGAGATGAATAAAGTGTGTGTGTGCATTTCTGTATTCACATGGCATGGGTCAGACCTTTAGAATCACACACAAACACATTGACACACAGAAAACAATGTAGTCAGTGTTTCCTATAGCGCGCGAGAGAGAGAGAGAGAGAGAGAGAGAGAGAGAGAGAGAGAGAGAGAGAGAGAGAGAGAGAGAGAGAGAGAGAGAGAGAGAGAGTGTGTGTCCGTGTGTGTGTGTGTGCTTTAAGTGCTGTCTTGACCTTCTCCTGGGGTCTGAAGCCCAGGGTGTGGAGGTAAGTGCTGGTTATATGGACCTAATAAGTCGTGGCAGAAGCGTCCCGAACAAGACAGCTGGAGAATGAGATGTCCCTCGTAAACCATCGGGGGACACAACTTGGGCCACCGCTGGGCGGGCCGTCACCGTCGGGAAAACACATTGACAATAAAGATTTGAGGGGATAGAATTCTCATTGTGAACTCCCAAGGAAACAATGCTACACATTTATATGAGTTCTCTGGAAAAAAATAACAAAACTACTTAAAAAAAACAACAACTAAATAACAGAAATAACACGTCCATACAGTAGGAATCTGATTGGATTTCTGCCATGGAACTCCTTGACGGCCGACCTTCTTAAATTCAATGTAGTGTCTCTCTCACAGCTGCTCTCAGTCCATAGCCCATCAGAAGGGAACTGCGGTTCAGCTCTTACATTTCTCCATAAAGTACTTATCAGGCTCTCCCCCCCGCTGGGCCACTCATCAGTCTGAGAGCAGGAGCGGGAAAAATATAGATTAAAAAAGCCAGGAAATCTGATCTTTAACTTGTTCATCGCCGGGCCTCTTTCTCAGTATTTAGTCGAAAATAACACATCCAAAGCAGAACATGGAGTTTATCTCTACAACTAGTAGTCCACGCAATCCTGCACCACAAGGAAAGATTAGAGCTGTGTGATTGAACGTGGAATAATCCTTTTGGATGCTACTGGGTCAGAGTGAGTAAAGCTAAAGGACACAGCAGACATGGAAGATTTAATTAGCCCAAAATGAATGTCATGTTTTAGAGTGAATGCCTCCTAGTTCATTATCAGTGGGTGGTCCCTCAGCACTATAGGGCCATAGCACAACCTCTATCTGATGAGTATCGGATGCCAATCAAAGTGAAGCAGAGCAAAGATAGTGAGGTTTTAGTAGGTAGGTTTTGCCGGATTCTCACACACACACATCTGGTGGATCTGGTGGAGAGGGTGTGTGTGTGTGTGTGTGTGTGTGTGTGTGTGTGTGTGTGTGTGTGTGTGTGTGTGTGTGTGTGTGTGTATTTGAGGATGTGTGTGCGTGTGTATGTGTTTATGTTTGCGTACCTCAGTGTTATGCTATTGTCTGCTTCAACTAAAATGTACACCTTGTAAGTCGCTTTGGATAAAAGCATCTGCCAAA
>JANIIK010003435.1:0-10900 GCA_027704905.1 Muraenolepis orangiensis
TATATATATAAATATACATATATATACACATACATATATATATATAAATATATAGATACACATATATATATATATATATATATATATATATATATATACAGTAGCAGTGTCTCTCTCTAGAGCACACCCTCCCTCTCTCTCTGTCACACACACTCTTCCTCCAGCTTGTTCTGTTGCTTGTGGTTTCCTGTGTGTGTGTGTGTGTGTGTGTGTGTGTGTGTGTGTGTGTGTGTGTGTGTGTGTGTGTGTGTGTGTGTGTGTGTGTGTGTGTGTGCGGGACACAAGAAACTATAATAATAATAATATACAATATATTATATATATATATAATGATATATAAATAATAATAATATATTATGTATATATATAATAATATATAAATAATAATAATATAATATATAGTATATATAAATATATATATAGTATATATAATATATAAATAATATATAATATATATAATAATATATAAATAATAATAATATATAATATATATATAAATATAATATATAAATATATATATTATAATATATATATATAATAATATATAAATAATAATAATATATAATATATATATAAATATAATATATATATAATAATATATACAATAATATATAATATATATATAAATATATATATAAATAATAATAATATATAATTATATATATATAATATATATATAATAATATATAAATAATAATAATTTGTAGCTGAAATCAGTGATTATCTGTGGTGAATATTGTAGTGGCACACACACACATATATATATATATATATATATATATATAAATAATAATATATTATATATATATAATAATATATAAATAATAATATATAATTATATATATATATAATAATATATAAATAATAATATATAATTATATATATATAATAATATATAAATAATAATAATTTGTAGCTGAAATCAAAGTGATTATCTGTGGTGAATATTGTAGTGACACACACACACACACACACACACACACACACACACACACACACACACACACACACACACACACACACACACACACACACACACACACACACACACACACACACACACACACACACACACACACACACACACACACACACACACCACACACACACACACACACACACACACACACACACACACACACACACACACACACACACACACACACACACACACACACACAGAGAGAGAGAGAATTGGAACAAATGTGCCATTGGCAACAGTTGTGTGTGTGTGACAGTCGGTTGATTTGCTGAGCAGACAGACAGACAGACAGACAGACAGACAGACAGAGACCCACAGATAAATAACCAGACAGACAGTTACAATGTACTGTATATATATATACATATATTAGGGATGGGACGATCACGTTTTTTGCCACCGATCACAATGAGAAATATCTGCCCCACCGATTTTATTTTTTTTTGCAGCTATAGCGGTCTACAGTGTATTGCTGCTATAGCAGTCTATTATAGCAGGGGTTCCCAACCGCCGGGCCGCGGACCGGTACCGGGCCGTGGAGGTGTTACTGCCGGGCCGCGAAACAGCTGTGTGTTTATCATCATATTTGACTCAAATAATTTGAGTATAGGTGAACGGCGGGAGGTATAATCTATATATAGAGATGATATATATAGTATAATGTATATATATAGATTATATAGCGGTATAATCTATATATAGATTCAATATATATCGGCGGCATAACGAGAGACTTTCAGTTGCACGCGCTACTAAAGAGACTACGCGCTAGTGACGTGTCGGTCGCGAACGAGCCAGGGTTTGTGTTACGGCGCTCCGCGTACATGCGCGTTTATACTGAAATCGAGCCCTGCCGTTTTGTTAGGGGTGTGTGTTGACACACACTTTGACAACCGGTCCGCGAAAATTGACAACTGGTCCGCGAGATTTTTTTCATGTATCTGCCAGTCTGTGGCACAAAAAAGGTTGGGAACCCCTGTATTATAGAACAGTTTCATCCATCATGCTATGGAAATAAGTATCTCTGTGTGTTTCAATATAGGCTATATATTTTTGATCTTTACAAACTCTGGAGTTATTGGACATGTTTGGACATGCGAGTGAGAAACAATCAGCCATGCAGTAAAATGCAGATGAGCCGACTGTAAACACACACACACAGGGAATAGTGAATTATTACCACATTTATTAACAGGCTGAGAGAAAAAAACAATTAGCAATTTACTTGAGATGGGCTAAAAACGCCAATGGTTTTGAATAACCTTATATACAGCATTGGGAACATTGGCGGAGCTCGGGGAGGGCAACGTCAACAAGATGCCTGCGAGATGGGAGGGTGGAGCGTGGCTCAATATGTGCGAGCAGAATCCCGCATCTTCAACCACGCTAAATGGCTGATCATCCAGCGCTATGAATTCCATCACTTTTTTTGTGATCGCCTTGGCTTTCCCACTATCACGGCTATATGCATGTGTGCTCTCTAAAGTGGGTTGTGTTTTCTCTCCTTTATTTTTCTCGTTCTCCGCGGTCAGTTTAACAAACTCGCCATGCTGCGCCGGGTGATGGGTGTCTTATTCAATTTGTCGTGTTGAAATTTTCCACGAGATATTTTCTCTTTGCACACATTACAGATGGCAAATGTTATCTGTATCACACACTTTGAAGAAACTCCACACTGCAGACACCGCTGACATGTTGAGGCAGGGCGAGTATCACTCTGTTTAGAAAAGAGGCGGGGCCCCACGTGTTTTACTCACTGGTAAAGAGATGAGCTCGCGTGTTTCTCACGTGCAGGATCGGCTATGAAATCGGCAACATTAAAGCAAGATCGGCATTCTCCGATTGCGCATTTTTATCGGCCGATAATGATCGGAAGCCGATCGATCGTCCCACCTCTAGTATATATATATATATATATATATATTAGTCTTACACAAAACACACAGACACACACAGGAAACCACAAGCAACAGAACAACCCGTAGGAAGAGTGTGTGTGTGTGACAGAGAGAGAGAGGGAGGGTGTGCTGTAGAGAGAGACACTGGTACTATATATATATATATGTATAAATATATATATATGTATACATATATATACATATATATTTACATATATACATATGGTATATATTAGTCTTACACAAACACACATCACGTCAACACTCACCTTATAACGCTGTCCACCGTTTAGTTCATAAGGCTTGTTTCCTTAGTCTCCACAAAGAGAGGAGCTGCCTCCACCTCGTGCTGCCTGGCTTTAGGGTTACTTCTGCTTATTGTGAAGTCCAAGCTCACGTCTCGTTGTGCTGTTCTCCCGTGATTACACACACACAGAGAGAGAGAGAGAGAGAGAGAGAGAGAGAGAGAGAGAGAGAGAGAGAGAGAGAGAGAGAGAGAGAGAGAGAGAGAGAGAGAGAGAGAGAGAGAGAGAGAGAGAGAGAGAGAGAGAGAGAGAGAGAGAGAGAGAGAGAGAGAGAGAGAGAGAGAGAGAGAGAGAGAGAGAGAGAGACGTTAGTTTAAGTGTTTTCTTATAAAGTTGTAAGGACTGAAGAATACTTCCCTCTGTTTTCAGAGCATGCAGCCAACGAGGTATGTTGTTGTGTTTGTATTTATTTGACGTTTATTACTTTACTAAAGTCATCTCCCATGCTGTGAATGTTCTTGTGTGTCTAACATGGTTCTATGTTTGTCATTTATACTGTTTGTTTGTGTGTAGTTTTCACGGTGGATTCGGAGAGGAATAAACCCCTTATGAGAAAGTCTGCCTGTGCTTCCAGGGAATTATAATATGTATACAAACATGTGTGTGTGCGCATTTCCATGTGTGTGTGTGTGTGTGTGTGTGTGTGTGTGTGTGCACTGTACATGCATGTGTCTGTATTTCTATGTGTGTGTAAGTATGTGTGTATGTGTGTGTGTATTTATATAAGTGTGTGTGTGTATAAAAATGTGGGTGGGTGTTTGTATTGTGATGTATATTTCAATATATGTGTATTTCAATATGTCTGTGTGTGTGTGTGTCTGTATACTGTGTGTGTGTGTGTGTGTGTGTGTGTGTGTGTGTGTGTGTGTGTGTGTGTGTGTGTGTGTGTGTGTCTGTATACTGTATGAAAACTGTATAAAAATACCGTAACCTTGACACTGGTCTTAATGCCCCCAGCATAGCAGAACTACTCATATCTAACACACACACACACACACACACACACACACACACACACACACACACACACACACACACACACACACACACACACACACACACACACACACACCCCCCCCCCCCCCCTTATGTAGAGTTAACTACTGGAGCATGTCTTTAATACATGTTCACAACACAAGGAATCAATATTCACTTTAAAGTCCCAACAGGACCATCAGTATCTGTTCCCATGGACCACTTGTATTGATGACCAGAAGATCAATCAGGATCCCTGCTACTAACTCGTAACTAACTAACTAACTAACTAAGCTCATTCGGCTGGCCTCTTCAATTTCACCATAATATCTAGGGGGCGCTGTTGTTTCACTCTTTGTAAAATACTCAATGAGAATGGGGGAGAGACGGTCTGGCAGCAACACACAGGCTGTGTTGCTGCCGGACCGTCTCTCCTACATTTTTTAAATTAAAATAAAAAAATAAAAAAAAATAAAATTATTTTAATTTAAAAAATGTATTAAAATTATAACTACAATCCGAAAAAACAGGGGAAGCCTGGCTTCCCTTGGCCTCCGGGAGAAAACGCCACTGACTCAGAATGTGATGAAATGTAATAACCAGGGGTGCGTTTCCCGATGACGTTGTCTCTTAGCGTGTTACGAAGACTTGAAAGGTAAACCTTACTAAAGTTGTTTACTGTTCTACGTGTGTTCCCCGAACTATCCCTTAGGAGGTTGCTTAAGGTATACCTTCTTACGTCCGACGTTAGTAGAAATGGTGCTGAAATCGATGGCTCGAGAATCGACTATTCACTCCATGACTGCTTCACCGCGTTATGAGAGGATGTGGTGTTCTTTATCAATAAAACACTGCAGGAATACTAAAAAATATTGCATTTATCATGACTGAGAACATATTCATATAATTTAAAACTTACAAACTCAATTATCAAACCGTAAATCTAATGATTGCCTACAGGTGGCACGAGCCCGCCACCTCAGATTGTGATATCAAGCCTCTTCCCGCTACACCACCTCAGCAAATTACGCCACCTACCAGTACACCTTATTTGGCAAGAAAAGGTTGATTTAAATATTTTTTATATCATTGTCATGGTGCCTTAAATAACTTTGCAATTAGGGTTGATTAACCAGCAGCCCCATCACATAACTGGTGTAGTTCACAATTCTCTCTGATTGGCTGGCAATTTCAATAAAAGCGCACCAACAAGAAATGAACATTAGATATGTTGATTATATATATATTATATATATAATATGTCAGGGCAAAAACAGCGTAAAAAGCGGTCCGCCTGCTTCACCAATGTGGAGATGGAGGTCATGCTGGATGAGGTGGCGCTGAATCGTGACGCACTGTTTTCGAGTTTTAGGAGTTTAAGAGGCGTTTAAAGTGCTAAATGTATCCACCGTAATGTACAATTTCGGCATGAAAACATTCCCATAAATGTGGTATTTTTGTTGTATATTATTACCGTTATGAACTACATATTGATTCACAGATTGAAATTAAACTAGGTCAACAGCTGATTTCAGAGGCTTGCGGGTCGGAACAGTGGTGGCCACTAGCGGAGTGAGCTGACAACATCGCTAAGGTAGAGTTAAGAGAGGTCCAGACCTGCCCTACGAAAGTGTCACTTACGGAAGGTATACTTAGCTAAGAACGTTTCGGGAAACACGGCGAGACGTTAAGGTACAGCTTAAGGTGGAATTTACGAACGACGTAGCGTTAAGAAGGCTTCGGGAAACGCACCCCAGAATGTTCAGACAAAGGGAGAATTATTGAGAGGTTTACTGAGAACTGCCAAGTCACGTGAGACAGCAGGGCGTACTGGAACGTTCCAGAATGAACCAGTTTGGTGAGGGAGGCGCCATGACAGTCGTATATAACATTGCGTGAGACTAAGGAGGGGATCTCAACTCGGGGTTTGTTAGTTTTGTATGTTGATTCAGTATTGAGCAAACTTTGTATCAGGATAATCATTGGCTAAATAAATATAGTTTGATCCTTAAATTCCGCTTCTGCGTAGAACGTAATCCGACACACACACACACACACACACACACACACACACACACACACACACACACACACACACACACACACACACACACACACACACACACACACACACACACACACACACACACACACACACACACACACACACATCACGTCTTTTAAAATAAATCACCAAAGTGTTCCAGTTTGAACCGGCTCCCTGGTGCATAACAAGTTTAGAGACATACTCTTTAACCCCTTGGTCAACACTCACTACTCACCTTATAACGCTGTCCACCGTTTAGTTTATAAGGCTTGTTTCCTTAGTCTCCAGAAAGAAGAACCGTCTCTCTCTCCGTCGAGTCTCATAAAGAAGAACCGTCTCTCTCCGTCGAGTCTCATAAAGAAGAACCGTCTCTCTCCGTCGAGTCTCATAAAGAAGAAACGTCTCTCTCTCCGTCGAGTCTCATAAAGAAGAACCGTCTCTCTCCGTCGAGTCTCATAAAGAGGAACCGTCTCTATCCGTCGAGTCTCATAAAGAAGAACCGTCTCTCTCCGTCGAGTCTCATAAAGAGGAACCGTCTCTATCCGTCGAGTCTCATAAAGAGGAACCGTCTCTCTCCGTCGAGTCTCATAAAGAGGAAATGTCTCCGCGTGGCCGCCTGTTTTCTGCCTTAAAGTTTACTTTCGGTTTCGTGAAAAGTGACGTAATCTAGCCCCGCCCCCTCACCATCCTGGTTCTGGATCACACAACGGATGTTTAGCAACACACTAAATCTGATAGAACCGAATTAACATCATTTAAACCATTTCTCAGACACACACACACATTCATATAAATACACACACACATTTATATAAATACACACACACATTCATATAAATACACACACACATTTATATAAATACACACACACATTTATATAAATACACACATACATTTATATAAATACACACACACATTTAAATAAATATACACACACATTTATATAAATACACACACACATTTCTATAAATACACACACACACCTTTAAATAAATACACACACACATTTATATAAATACACACACACCTTTAAATAAATACACACATACATTTATATAAATACACAGACACCTTTAAATAAATACACAAACACATTTATATAAATACACACACACATTTATATAAATACACACACACATTTATATAAATACACACACACATTTATAGAAATACACTCACACATTTATAGAAATACACACACACACATTTATATAAATACACACACACATTTATATAAATACACACCTTTAAATAAATACACACACGTTTATATAAATACACACACCCATGTATATAAATACACACACCCATTTATATAAATACACACACATTTAAATAAATACACACACACCTTTAAATAAATACACACACACATTTATATATATACACACACCCGTTTATATAAATACACACACACCTTTATATATATACACACACACATTTAAATAAATACACACACACATTTATATATATACACACACCCGTTTATATAAATACACACACATTTATATATATACACACACACATTTAAATAAATACACACACACATTTATATAAATACACACACACATTTAAATAAATACACACACACCTTTAAATAAATACACACACACATTTATATATATACACACACCCGTTTATATAAATACACACACACATTTATATATATACACACACACATTTAAATAAATACACACACACATTTATATAAATACACACACACATTTATATCAAGTCAAGTTTATACAAGTATAAGCAATGGGTGAAAATCGTATGTGCAAAACCCGATGACAGACAGCAGTTAAAAATAAATAAATAAAATAATCGAATAAAAAAGAAGTAAAAAGTACAAACTGTATAAAGTTAAATATCTAAAAATATAAAAGTGCATACATAAAATGCAATATATTAGCACAGAAAAAGAGCAATAAGTATATATAAATCAATGTAATAAAATATACATTGTTATATGCTATACGCCCTTGTTCAGCAGCCTGATGGCCTGACTGTGGAAGCTATCTCTGAGTCTATTTGATACCACTTGATACTGAGGTATCGCCTGACTGACGGTAACAGTGAGTACAGTTCGTGGCTGCAGGGCAATGTCTTTATGATGCGTTTGGCCTTGGCCACGCACCGCTGGTTGTATACATCCAGGAGGGAGGGGAGCTCACCTCCAACCATATACTGGGCCGTCCCACCACCCTTTGAAGCGCTCAGACGCCTGAGGAAATACAGGCGTTGTTGGGCCCTTTTCACCACGTGTGTGGTGTGCGTGGACCATGTGAGGTCCTCGGAGATGTGCACGCCCAGGAACTTGAAGCCGCTGACCCTCTCTACTGCAACACCGTCGATGGGGATAGGGCCGTGCTCTCCCCTCTGCTTCCTGTAGTCCACCATCAGCTCCTTGGTCTTCTTGACGTTGAGCACGGTCCTTCTGAAACACATAACCCCACTCTTCCGTCCACGAGGGCTGGAATGTCCGAACATTTACTTTACATTTCTTGGGTAGCGGACCTGCCATTGTATACCGAGCCTGACCGGCCAACCTCATTACCAAGCCACACCCACATGACAACAACAACACACGCAGGGTCAACGTCACCCACTAGCCAGCCTCATATGACACATTAATAGGTTGTTAAACGTTAACGTGCCCTGAGACGCTGTTTCTTACAAGTAGCTGCGTCTGTCTCCGCCGGCGGGGGCAATCGGGCTTACAATTAAGCATTAAAATCACATCAAACTGAATTATATGCAAATTCACAATAAAGCAAATATCCCGTTAACCACGGGTCATTATAGTATATAGTTATTATTGTAGTATATAGTGCCGAGCACATATACTGTTGTGACGTTCCTGATGTGGCACGGAGACACCACCCCCTGGTTACACCACCCCCTGGTTACACCACCACCAGTGGTGTATGGCGTATGGGCGCCTACTAATGGCTGCCGTGTCGCGACTCCCGCACGCGACGCAGTTTTTTGTTATTTATCTTTTTATTGCAACTTTTTTAGTTCAGGATGTTAGCAGCAAGTTCACATTATAACTGTGCACACTTGGGTAGATCGATCGGACATTTCGCTCGCCTCCTACCGGATTTTTTCACTCTTTCGCGCGACGTCCCCCCAAAGTCACACTGTATTATCTCCTTTCCCCCCATTTTGGGCACGATTTACGCGCAAGCGCTTCCCGGAGAAGCGAGGGAAGCGAGCCGCGTGCTAGTCGAGGCTGAGATGTCGACCGATCGCCCCCCTACTACCCACCATTCTACTGGCAATGTACAGTCTTCTTGACATAAGTTAAGCGCACTATGGCTCGTATTCAATTCCACGGAAATTAGGAACAATTGCATTATCTGCCTTACGAGACATGGATTTCGGAGGGGTACCGACGCAGCTATGAGCCGACGGGATTTCGTACACACCCGGGCGGACAGAACAAAGCTCTCGTCTCGGTTAAGATCCGCGGAGGGTGTATGTTCTGGCATTATAACAGATCTTGGTGCAACCAAAGTCATGTACATCCCCTCAAGTCTTCTGTTCCCCGGACCTGAGATACCTGATGCTTATGTGCCGTCCATACTGGCTACGCTCGGAGTTTACAGCGTACCGTGAGACCGCTGTTTACATTCCCCACAAGCCACACGGACCAGCGCTGAAGAACTGTACGGCGCTTATCAGCGAACAGGATTCGTCCCACCCCGAGGCTGCTCTCATCGTAGCGGGGACCTTCAACAGGGCGAACCTGGAAGAAGGTTCTCCCGAGTCTACAACACATAAAGAGCAACACACGGGGCGATCGATCCTCGACCACTGCTACACTCCTTCCGTGATGGCTACACTGCCCTCTCCTCCTCCCACCGTTCGTCAAATCGATCACCCGCTCTATTCCCCTGCTCCCCGCCTATAGGCAGAGACTGAAGCAGCAACCGATGCGCTTTGTGAGGGGGTCCATGCTGGTCGGACCAATCAGATTCTACGCTGCAGGATTGTTTTGATCACGCTGACTGGCACATGTTCCGCGTTGCCTCGGACAATAACATCAACGAGTACGCGTCGTCGGTCACCGGGTTCATCAAGAAGTGCATAGATGACGTTGTTCCGACCAAGTCGGTTCGGATATATCCCAACCAGAAACCGTGGATTAACGGCGATGTTCGCGCTGCCCTACATGCGCGTAACGCCGCCTTTGGTTCCGGGAATACGGAGGAATATACGAGAGCCCGTTACGACCTCCGTAAGACCATCGTCACTGCCAAGCGGGAGTATAAGGACAGAGTGGAAGATAAATTCAAGAAACACGATGCGAGGGGTATGTGGCAGGGGCTGCAGAATATAACGAACTTCAGAGGGAGAACCAGTTGTGTAGAGAACTCCTCTACCTCCCTCCCAGGAGAGCTAAATACATTTTTTGCTCGGTTCGACGTAAACGGCAGCCCGCCGAAGCCAGCACCGACTGGGGAGACCAGCCAGCTGCGCATCTCGGAGGCGGATGTGCGCCGCACCTTTAAGCGGCTGAACATCCGTAAGGCGGCAGGCCCCGACGACATCCCGGGCCGCGTCCTCAGAGCATGCGCAGACCAGTTGGCAGGAGTCTTTGCAGACATCTTCAACCTCTCCCTGTCCCAGGCTGTTGTCCCCGCGGTCTTCAAGATATCCACCATCGTGCCTGTCCCTAAACAAACCA
>JANIIK010003436.1:0-10892 GCA_027704905.1 Muraenolepis orangiensis
ACAGACAAAGCTTTGTCGGGAGCCCCGAATCCTATGAGGTGAGGATAGGGAAGTCCGCCGCAATGCTGGCAACACTCAGTATTTATCCCTCCTTAGGACTGCCCCTAAGATACTGTCTTTCACCCCAATGATGCAAGTCTTGACCACCTGGCTCCACCAGCCCCATCCCCAGCACGGGAACGGAGGAACTCTCGTGCAGGCAGAGGAAGCCAGAGGTGTTGGACCAGGAGCGGCCAAGCCTTTGATCCAGCTCAATAGTTGTATGCCAACCCCCCTCAACAGCTGTAGACTGTAATAGCCACTGTCCCCCGCTATGAGATAAACATTACAGTTGGTCAAGCAGGATGAGGATAAGGATAAGGATAAGAACCCCTCAGGACAATAGGACAAAAGGGTGATAGGGAGAATTACATAGGGGGGTCACAAGGTCAAAGAAACAGAGAGTGATAGAAGGGACAACATATGATTTTTCCATTACATTGTTATCAGTTGTTATCAGTTATTAGTTATCAGTTATCAGCACATGAAGTTTACCACCCCCTACAATAGGTTTTATGTTTAGTATCATTTTAAAGGGTAGATATTCGTAGCTTTCATTTAAGCTCAGCTGTTAGTTAGTCTGATAAATACAGAGGGCACAGAGGCTCTTCAAAGTGTCAACAACATTCATTTTCCCACATTTTTCGCCTAAACTAGTCTCAATGACACAAATAACAAAGACTGAAATACTCACAGGACTGTAATGATTCAGGAAATGTATAATGTTCCCATATTATCCCAACATGAGGGGTGATTTTGGGCCTTACAGTAGAACATGTGCCCAGGCCAGGTATGACCCAAGGTGGCAAATTCTAGTTTGATATTTTTAAATTATCATCACCACGATCAACACTATAATATAACACAGTAGTCATTTTCTGTTTTATTCATCGTCATCATCATAATCATCATAGTCATCCAGGGTCATGGCAACTTCTACATCCTCCTCCTCATCCCTCTGTTGGTGCATGTATCATTTCTACTCGGGTGGAAACAAGACTCTTTCTCAGAGGTCCGGATACTAAGTTCAATATCTTTATTGAACAAAAGCATCAAATAAAAGCATAAACTGCAGCACGATGGAACCTGCCGTGCCAATTCGCAGACTGGCGACGCGCTCCTTTACCAAACATTATATAGAAAGTAGTATCACAAACATCTACTAATCCTATTGGTCACGGTAAACAAACATCTACTAATCCTATTGGTCACGGTAAACAAACATCTACTAATCCTATTGGTCTCGAGGTACAACCAGCATCCACTACTCTGGTTGGTCACGGTGCCTTTGTTGTCGCGTCAAGTTTACAAGCAGAAACTCCAGGGGGTCAGTATCACAGACAGTGTTTTAGTTTCATACTTAGGGTATAAAAATACACTACACATGTTTGTAGCTTGCACATTTCTGTGCACACACTTGCTTATCTATTTCAGTGAGGAACCCAAATCAAGTCAAGAAATTTCAAGATTCAAGATTCAAGATAACTTTATTTATCCCGAGGGAAATTAAGGTGCAACAGTTGAAACAGGGGGAATAAATGCACACAAAAATATACTAATACCTAAAAGCTAAAAACGAAATAACAACAAACTAACTAAACAAAACTAGTATAAACAAAATATAACTAAATTAACTCTAAATGAAATCGAAATGTGTTGATAGATGAATTGCACAATTTACAGTATTATTACAGTAATACGTAGGTATATACAATACACAACAATACGTATAGTGCAAATTGGCAGTAATAAAATACTAATAAATAACTAAATGATAACTAAATGAATACTGAAAAAGTGACATGTGAAAAGTGAAAAGTGAAATTGAATTTACAGTGCAAAATTACAGTGAAAGGATTTACAGTGTGTTGACCAAAAAATAATAATAACAGTGCGTTGGCCTCTGGTCACTGAATCTCCACTGTCCCTCTCACGACCCGAGGTAGATGAATTATAGAGACTGATGGCCACAGGAAGAAAGGACTTCCTGTGGCGTTCTGTGGTACACCTGGGTGGAATGAGTCTGTTGCTGAAGGTGCTTCTGTATGAGGTCAGCACCTGATGGAGAGGGTGAAAGTTGTTGTCAAGGATACTACGCAGCTTGCGCAGCATCCTCCTCTCAGACACCACCAACAAGGAGTCCAGCTGGACCCCCAGGACAGCGCCAGCCTTCCTGACGATCCTGCTGATCTTGTTGGCGTCTGCTGACCTCAACCTGCTTCCCCAGCACACGACACCGGAGAAGATGGCACTGGCTACCACCGACTGGTAGAACATCTTCAGCATTGTGTTACAAACGTTGAAGGACCGGAGCCTCCGCAGGAAGTAGAGACGGCTCTGGCCCTTCTTGTACACAGCCTCAGAGTTCTTGGCCCAGACCAGTTTGTTGTCCAGGTGAACTCCCAGGTATTTGTATTTGTATTTGTATTTGTATTTGTATTGGTATATAAATTACCTTTACTATTTCATGATTTCAGCAAGATGGTGAACATTTTTTATTGGATTCATTGTAAGCATTTAAGCTTTACCCGGTTCTCTGGAAGCTTCCACTGGTCCACAATGAATGTCATCAAGGTGTTTTGTCATCGTTTTGATGTCTTGATGACTTAACATCTTTCTCCACTCCACATGCTGACTTCTCTAACTCTCTAGCGAGAGCTGCCTTGCCTGGTTTTGTGCAACGAGCCATCTGGATTTGAAAGTGACTGTGACAATGATCATATGCCCAAAAAGATTAATATCTGCTTCAAGACCAGCTCCATGTTTTTAGTTTGGTTTCCTCTTTTTGTGATGCAAAAAGAGGTGACCCCTCTCTTCCGCGATCTCCACTGGCTTCCGGTAAATGCTCACATCAAGTTCAAGACTCTGGTACTGACCTTCAGGGCAGTCAATGGAACTGCCCCAACCTACCTCCAAACGTTGGTCAAGCCCTACATCCCAGCCAGAGCGCTCCGCTCAACTTCTGCCAGGCGACTTGTTCGACCTTCACTGAAAACAACCAAGCATCGCTCTTCCAAAACCCAGCTCTTCCAAGACCCAGCTCTTCATGGCTCTGGCTCCACAGTGGTGGAATGAACTCCCATCTCATGTCAGGACGGCAAAGTCCCTTCAAGACCAGCTCCATGTTTTTAGTTTGGTTTCCTCTTTTTGTGATGCAAAAAGAGGTGACCCCTCTCTTCCGCGATCTCCACTGGCTTCCGGTAAATGCTCACATCAAGTTCAAGACTCTGGTACTGACCTTCAGGGCAGTCAATGGAACTGCCCCAACCTACCTCCAAACGTTGGTCAAGCCCTACATCCCAGCCAGAGCGCTCCGCTCAACTTCTGCCAGGCGACTTGTTCGACCTTCACTGAAAACAACCAAGCATCGCTCTTCCAAAACCCAGCTCTTCCAAGACCCAGCTCTTCATGGCTCTGGCTCCACAGTGGTGGAATGAACTCCCATCTCATGTCAGGACGGCAGAGTCCCTTCAAGACCAGCTCCATGTTTTTAGTTTGGTTTCCTCTTTTTGTGATGCAAAAAGAGGTGACCCCTCTCTTCCGCGATCTCCACTGGCTTCCGGTAAATGCTCACATCAAGTTCAAGACTCTGGTACTGACCTTCAGGGCAGTCAATGGAACTGCCCCAACCTACCTCCAAACGTTGGTCAAGCCCTACATCCCAGCCAGAGCGCTCCGCTCAACTTCTGCCAGGCGACTTGTTCGACCTTCACTGAAAACAACCAAGCATCGCTCTTCCAAAACCCAGCTCTTCCAAGACCCAGCTCTTCATGGCTCTGGCTCCACAGTGGTGGAATGAACTCCCATCTCATGTCAGGACGGCAGAGTCCCTCGCCAGCTTCCGCAAGAGACTCAAGACCCACCTGTTCAGAGTCCACCTGGACTCTCCATGAACCCTCCTTCTCCTTTGTGAACCCCTAACTTGCTTAAGTCCTGACATTAATAGCTCTTAGCATGTTATATATTCTAGCAAGTGTATATCCTTAATGTTGATAACACGCTCTTATCACAGCTACTTAAGCAGGTGACCTGGCAGTACGAAATTGTGTTATTCATCTTGTTAATATGAATACTTGTGAACTGCTCTATTTTTATGTTCACGTACCTCAGCGTTATGCTATTGTCTACTTCAACAAATGTACACCTTGTAAGTCGCTTTGGATAAAAGCGTCTGCCAAATGCCCTAAATGTAATGTAAATGTAGTCATCGTCCAACCGTTAAATTAATATTAACTCTAGGCTGTAACTTGCTTGGCTATCCACTGGCTAACATTAGCCGATAGCTAAACTATGATCAACTACAACAGAGTTTTGACAAAATAGTTCAGCATTTTGAGTCACTTGCTTGTCAATCGCCGCATACATATACAGCAAACAACAAATACAAAATTAGAACCAAAATGTAAGCTTCTTACTTGAGTTGATCATTCCAGAGTGAATTTGCCGCTGGTGAAAGTTGGCTGTGACAACTCAGAGTATAGGCTACTTGGATTATGGATAGTGGGCATTAGCGTACTGAAAAAAATATGAATCCATCGTTACATTTTTAATACAATCGTACAATGGCACATTACTTTTAATTATTTTTAAGTTTTTAGTTTTCTATGTACATTTTTATTTTATTTTAGTGTTTCAATTCAATAATGAAAGAAATATATTGATTCATTACACCCCCATATTATTTTATATTTGATGATTTCTGGCGCTTGCGGTTCAAATACGTATTAGGGATGTGGGCCAGATCGGTATAATGACAGTAAAACAGGCCCCCCCCCAACCATGGGAGACCGTGCCTCCTGCTCCGCTGCTCCCAGACTGTGGAACGCCCTCCCAAACCAGCTGAGGACACCACAGACTGTGGAACGCCCTCCCAAACCAGCTGAGGACACCACAGACTGTGGATGTTTTTAAAAAAGGCCTAAAAACACATCTTTTTAGAATAGCTTTTCACTAGATAAAAAAAAAAAACACTGGTTGCCATGCCGGCGTAAACGTCGCTGCTTTTATTTTGTTGTTTTATTTAAACCATTTTCACTCTGTAGCACTTTGAGTTTAGTTTTGTCTACGCAAATTAAAAGTGCGCCTGTAAATATAATTTATTATTATTATTATAGCTCTGCTGTAAACTTAAAACAAAAACCAACATTGTTGTAGCGGTCACTAACACAAATCCAACTACTTGGCGAATCCAAACTTGGATGCAGGACTGCACGAATCCAAAACGAACTATCCCTTTACAGTTGTAGCGTTAGACATTTCTGCAGCACGTTATATCAGTCACCAATGTGGTTAGCTACCTCTTACTTAGCTAGGCTATATTCACGGAGAGAAATCACACACAACCATCATCTCTTTGGTCTGAGTTCACAAGACCGTTTATTGTGCGCATGCTCGCAACAGCATCCCAGTGTGCACGCAGGCAACACATGTTCCATGTAACTAATGTGATTGGCTTAGCATGGCTTTGTCATATAACTAAATATGCTCAACACTCCCACTCAAAGACATGTGTATAGCTCTCTATAATGGTAAATAAAACCAAAAATACAAAACTCCAAAATAAAACATTTGGCATACTGGCAGTGTTCTTAAGACTTCAAAACATTTACATCTGCCAGTTCACATTACTCTCCAAACAAATATCCCTTGAAACTCTCAAACTTAGCCTTTGTCACTGGCTTGGTAAAGACATCCGCTACCATGTTTGCAGTAGGACAGTATTCTATACATATTTTCCCTTCTGTGTGTGCAGACCGTACAAAGTGATACTTTATGTCTATATGTTTGCTTCTCTGTCTGCATACTGGGTTCTTAGATAAAGCTATCGCCCCCTGGTTGTCCTCATATATCTTGACTGGTACATGCTGGTTACAACTATCTATTCCTCTTAGTAGTTGTACAAGGTACATACTCTCTTGAGTAGTGGCTGCTAGTGCCATATACTCAGCTTCGCAGGTGGATAATGCCACCGTTGGCTGTTTCCTGCTCTTCCACGATATAACTGGACCATTCTCAGTTAAGCTGAAACAGTATCCAGTTGTGCTCCTCCTATCATCCTTATCGGCTGCCCAATCAGCATCACTGTACCCCTCCAGCTGTAGAACGCTTTCCTCACATTTCTGGTAGTGTAGCTCTTGATCTATAGTACCCTTTAAGTACCTCAGTAGGTGTTTGGCTGTAGCCCAATGCTGCTGCTTTGGTTCTGCTAGGTATTGAGATAGTTTACTAACCACCCAGCTCAGGTCAGGTCTAGTACATGTCATAATGTATATCAAGCTACCTACTATCTCTCGGTATCCTGTTGAATCAATCACTTCACCCTCACTGTCAAAGTTTAACTTTTGCTCACATGGGGTGGATCTCGGTTTGCATTCAGACA
Source organism: Muraenolepis orangiensis (assembly GCA_027704905.1). NCBI lineage: Eukaryota > Metazoa > Chordata > Actinopteri > Gadiformes > Muraenolepididae > Muraenolepis > Muraenolepis orangiensis. The sequence continues at coordinate 6,419 of JANIIK010003436.1, forward strand.
TTCCAAATTTTGCTAACATCTTCTCTATATGTCTCTTTTGAGTCATTTTGATCTCTCCATCACTCTGTCTGAAATCGATACCCAGGAAGTGTTTAAGTGGACCCATATCCTTCATCTTAAACCTTTTGTTCAACATTTCTTTGACATCAGTGAGTAAGGTGTTGTCACTCGCTGCTATGATTAAGTCATCCACCCATACTAACAGAATCACTTTCTCATTCTCAGTATTTCTGCTGTAGACACAATGATCAGCATCATTTTGCACAAAACCGTTCTCTGTAAGGTGATCATGCAGTAACATGTTCCAGTTACGCCCGGACTGTTTTAAACCATACAATGACTTGTTTAGTTTACACACTAAGTGTTCCCCTGTTTTTGATTTGATTTCAAAACCTTCCGGCTGCTCCATATATACCTCACAGTCGATTGGAGCATGGAGGTAAGCAGTCTTCACATCCATTTGGTGTATAGTAAGATCCTCCTGTACAGCCACCTGCATTAATGCTCGTACAGAGGTCATGTTGGCTGTTGGTGAAAAGGTCTCTTTATAATCAATCCCTTCAACTTGACTATACCCCTTTGCAACATATCTGGCTTTACAAATCTCAGATCCATCTGGGCTCTCTTTCACTGCATATACCCAGCGACCTCCCACTGCTTGTTTGCCTCTTGGCAGTGGAGTCAGAGTGAAAGTTTCATTCTCGGTCAAAGAATTAATCTCCTCTTTCATCGCATCAGCCCACATTTTTGACTTCTTAGAGTCCATTGCCTCTTTAAGTGTATTAGGTACACCATAAGCTACTCTGTAGAAATAATCTACATTCTCACTTTCGTCACCATCACACTCAGCTTTACACTGGTACTCCTTAAAGTATTCTGGAGCCTTTCTCTGTCTCGTAGGGTATCTCCTTTCTCCCTCTTCTCTCTCAGTACTATCTATCTGGGTAGGACCTGCCTCAGCAGTCTCTTCACCACTGGACTCTTTACGCTCCTTAGGCTGTCCCTGTACCTGGTTGACTCTCTTTGGTGGTGTATCTGCATAACTCTCAAAGTCTTCCCCCATGTCACAATCTGTCTGAGTCTGGCTATCTGCGCTACCTTTGGTGATGAATTTCACCAGCCTATGTTTTAGGACTTTTCCTGTCTCAGGATAATACACATTGTATGCTGGACTGTATTTGTCATAGCCTACAAGGATCCCCTTTTCACATCTAGAATCCAGCTTCTTCTTATCCTGCTTATATACATAGCATTCAGAGCCAAATATCCTCATGTTAGATAGGTTAGGTGTTTTTCCTGTGAAAACACAGTAAGGTGTCTGCTCTAGCCGCTTACTGTAGCACCTGTTGCGGATTTGAGCTGCTGTCTGTACAGCATATGTCCATAATTGCTTTGGGAGGTTACTCTCCAATAGCATGCATCGTGACATCTCGAATAAGGTTCTCCAACCTCTTTCGGCAGTTCCATTCTGATGAGGTGAGTAGGGTGCACTCTTCTCATGCCTAATCCCGTTACTCCTAAGTAGAGACTGGAACTCTTGTCCCGTAAACTCTGTGCCGTTATCAGACCTTATGCACTTTATCTTTCCATATGGCGCTACATCTGCTATGAATTTTTCAGTAGCTTTGATAAAGTATGGAAAAATCATCCCACTGTAATCATCAGTAAATGCTATTGCATATCTGTACCCATCTTTATCTGCTGGTTCTATAGGACCGCATAGGTCTGTGTGAACTAGCTCTAACACAGTTGTAGCTTTAGCATCTGCATGCCTGTTTCTGCTTTGTGTAAATTTGCCCTGTGTGCATATTTCACAGTTTTGATTGGACATGTCATGTTTCCCTTTTATAGACATCCCTTCAACCACCTTCTCTAATTTTGCAACATCATCAAAATTGCAATGACCAAGTATCCTATGCCACGTTTGAATGTCATGACACCCATACATTTCATCAACATTTTCATCCTCTACTGTGCTAAGGTAATACAGCTTACCATACACGTCCATTTTGAACTTGGTACCATTCTTGTTGACCAGCCAGTCATTACCGTCCTTGAAGTGGACCTCAGCTCCGTTGGCTGTCGCTGCTTTGACTGAAAATATGTTTTGTGGAAAAGATGGGATGTAGAGCGCTTGCTTGAGCCTCGTTGTCACCTGTCGTCCCTCGCTGTCCAGCAAACAGACTTCAGCGTCTCCCCTCATCTTAGCCATCCCGCTCACCTTGGATCCGTCGGCCAGCTCGATCATGTGGTCCTCGGGTCTGAAGCTCTTGTCAACTGTTTTGAACTTTGTGGCGTCGTTGATCATGTGTGCTGTGGCGCCGCAGTCGACCATTAGACCTTTCTTGTTCCCTCTCTGTGTAGGGCAGTCACTCATCCTGAAGAAACTGAAAGATGTAGGCTCTGCCTCCGTCTCTCCATCAGCTTTCATCACATGGTCACGGCCTCGTCCTCGACTTCGCCCCATTCCTCGCTGTGGTGTGTCCCATTTTCGTTCCTCTCTTCTCACGTGGTACCCGTCAGGACATATTCTGGCCATGTGTCCTTTTTTACCGCACGTGTAACACTCAACATCAGCCAGGTCCATTTTCTTTCCTCTTCCTCGTCCTCGTGACCTCGTTGCCCCGCTAGATTTCATCACGTTGTCTTCTTCAACATTCACGTCACTCTTCCCATATTTTTCTGTACTCTCATAACTTCGCAGTTTCGTTTTAAACTCGCCAAACGTTACAGTGTCATTCGTCTGGGTGATGTGCACGACGAATGGCTTGTATGAATCAGGTAGCCCCTTAACTACCATAGCTATCTGAAGCCCATCACTAATGTGCTCTTCTGCTCTTCTCAATGACGTGAATACAGTTTCTGCTCGAATAATATAGTCAGTGACCGTTTCATTGCTAGCCTTATGGAGCGAGGAAAGTTCACAGTACAAACTCACCACGCGGGGTTTGTCTTTTCCTGCATAGTGCTCGCGAAGAATATTCAGTGCTTTTCTTCCATCACGTTTCGCGTCCCTCATTACTAACGACAAGCTCTTGTTGTCCAGACATTGCACTAGCTCTGCATATGCCTCACCGTTCTTGGTTTCATCTTCCGCAAGAGCTTCTTCGTCATACCCATCTATCTCCGGGTCTTCCGAGATAACTTCTCTGAGACCACGTAACTCCATGTGCGCGAGGAACCTCGTTTCCCAGAGCTCGTAACTTTTCTCTTCACCGTCGAATAAAAGTCTGAACCACCTTTGGCCTGCATGACTGGGCCCATAACCTGTAGCGTTAGACATTTCTGCAGCACGTTATATCAGTCACCAATGTGGTTAGCTACCTCTTACTTAGCTAGGCTATATTCACGGAGAGAAATCACACACAACCATCATCTCTTTGGTCTGAGTTCACAAGACCGTTTATTGTGCGCATGCTCGCAACAGCATCCCAGTGTGCACGCAGGCAACACATGTTCCTGTAACTAATGTGATTGGCTTAGCATGGCTTTGTCATATAACTAAATATGCTCAACAACAGTACACAAAACTATTTAGCACTGTTAAAATAACCAAACACAATTACAGAATAGCTTAATCTCAGCTTTATCGTAGACAAAAGTGACCAGTTGAACCCCACACTTTACTTTTGTTTAATTCATTATTCTGGACCCTATATCGGCTCAGATCCGTGTTAGGCTTAAACCATATCTGCCGGATCCAAAACACTGTCTATTTGCTATCTGGGTTAGAAGCATCTTATTTGCGTAGACAGGAGACAGAATTGTGTTGACATATGTCAACACAATTCTGTCTCCTGTCTACGCAAATAAGATGCGGGGTTCAGATGGGGGTTCTGATGAACAAAGGCGTCATCGCAGACGGTTTGGCTATAGAGGGTATATCTGTATTGCTTGTTTATTGGCTGTCATAACGATTAAAATGTACAGATGTTTTTTTGTTACAATGTACAATGTACAATGTGTAATGCTCCCCCCCCATTCCCTCCCGTGCAGGAGGAATGTCCCACAGCAATACTATATGAAACTATACTATACTATACTATACTATACTATACTAACAACACTAAATACTACCTATGATATACTATATTATATACTATAAACAAAACTATACTATAACAATACTGTACACAATTAAAAGAACAATAAAGTGACTGAAGAAAGAAATACCACCAACCTACCACTAATGCTAACAACGTCTTTCGTCCAATTATGTAATATATTTTCAATAATAATAATAATAATAATAATAATAATAATAATAATAATAATAATAGCAAAATGCAGATGGATGTATACCATTGCGGTCATTCACCTTGTAACATAAAACACTAATTGTATCATAATTACAGAAGCAAACCATTGTGTTGTTGACTCTGCAGCTTCATCCATACGTTATCCCGCATATGTAAATAAAATGAAACAAGTAGACATACACAAATACACACCACGTGTCCGCTGCTATTTCCTT
>JANIIK010003437.1:0-10891 GCA_027704905.1 Muraenolepis orangiensis
GTTAACATTTGAGCAACAGAGAGAATTGTTATCATTACAGATGGAATTGGCACAAGAGCGTGCGAGGGACAGGGAATTGGAATGGGAGCGCCTTAAAATGATGGCTGAGGGAAAGTTATCTGACGTTGGAGGTGGCGACCAGGGTCATTCTAAGAGGGATCATTTGTCTGACATGATTAGACTGTTGCCAAAGTTTAGTGAAAAGGATCCTGATGTATTCTTTTCACTGTTTGAGAGTGTAGCCGACGATAGGGGGTGGCCTGCTTCAGACCGCACCGCTTTACTACAAAGTGTGCTTATTGGCCGAGCTCAGGAAGCTTATATTGCTCTTAATGGTGGAGAGAGGAAACAATATGATACCGTTAAGGCCGCTGTCCTTAAGGCATATGAACTGGTTCCTGAAGCTTTCAGACAGCGGTTTAGACAATGGAAGAAACATGATAAACAAACTCATGTGGAGGTTGTAAGAGAACTAACCAGCCATTTCAATGGTTGGTGCGCGGCGGTAGAGGTGAATACTCTGGAGGATCTGTCAAATTTGATTATTTTGGAACAGTTTAAAACGGTTGTCCCTGATCGCATTGCCACTTACGCTAACGAACACCAGGTGGAAACAGCAGATCAAGCTGCGGTGTTGGCAGATGAATTTGTACTGACTCATAAGAGTCAGTTTGGTGAACATCGTTTTCGTAGCGATGGGATCCGTAGACATAATCCGAACGTGACTAACCTATTGGCAAATCGTGCTAGATTCCCTAACGAAGGTCCTGGTTATTCTGTCCCCTTTTCAAGGTCGGAGCATGGCAGTCAGAGTAGAGTAGATCCTAACTCGACATGCAATTATTGCCTTGGGAAGGGTCACTGGAAACAGGAGTGTCCTGCCCTAAAAGGAAAGAAAACCTACAGTGGGAAGGGGGGCTCTGTTAGACCGTTGGCTCTTGCAGCGCATGCTGGTGGAGCAAGGGTGTCTGGGGTTGCCGAGGGGTCTCCCTTTAAACCAGGGGTGATAGCATCCTCAGCATCCAGCCCACCTGCGGCTACTGAGTTGGCTGTGGCACTACAGGGCTCTGTCTCCATACAGATTTGCGAGGAGGATCCTGATTTTGGCCCGTTTATTACTACAGGTTTCGTTTCTCTGGTGGGTAGCCCACAGAAAGTGCCTGTCCAGATACTTCGGGATACGGGGGCTTCAGAATCTTTTATATTGGAATCTGTTTTGCCATTCTCTCAGGAGTCAAGTGTGGGGACCAGCGTTTTGATTAGAGGGATGGGGATGCAGACTTTGTCTGTCCCCTTGCATGAGATTGAGCTAAAATCTGATCTGGTCCAGGGGGTAGTAACCATTGGTGTACGACCCTCTCTGCCTGTGGTGGGTGTGGCAGTCATCTTAGGGAATAACCTGGCTGGAGGAAGAGTGTGGAGTGATGTGCCCCCACCTCTGGTTGTTAGTTCTGGGTCAACACTGCCAACAGGACCAGACATTAGTGGGAAGGAGTTTCCTGAGGTTTTTACTGCCTGTGCCATGACTCGTGCTAGGAGTTGCATGGACCCTAAAACTGATGATGGAAAAGAGTCTGATAAGTTCACTCCTGACAATTCAGTTTTTCAGTTTCCTGATCTGCCGCCTTCTTTGTCTCGTGTGAGGTGATCTTAGCCCAACAGGAGGATCCTGAGCTGAAGCTGCTGCTCAGTGGGATTCAGCCTAAGGATGAGCTGGAGAGCTCTGCAAGTGGTTATTTTCTCCTGGAGGATGTGTTGGTTCGTAAATGGCTTCCTCATAACGATTGTTCTGTGAGTGACCCAGTTTTTCAAGTTGTGGTACCTACTAGGTTTAGGAATGTGGTGTTGGAGACAGCACATGATGACGTGGCTGGGCATATGGGAGTTAGAAAGACTTGTGATAGAGTACTACGGTATTTCTTTTGGCCTCGGTTGAAGAGGGATGTTGCTAAGTTTATAAAGACCTGTCATACCTGTCAACTGATGGGAAAACCTAATCAGACTATAAAACCTATGCCTCTTTATCCTATTCCAGCTGTGAGTGAACCATTTGAGGTGAAGCCGGTGGTGTTGACCACAGTGAATGGGGTATCTCCATCTCCATCCACTCCTGTGGTGGCAGCAGGGTGGGAGGAGGATGTGAGTGGGCCTGGAGACGGTGTTTTGCGTCCTCGGCTCAAGAATTCTGAGATGTTGGCTGATGTATCAGTTCTGTTTGGTCATTTGACTGAGAGAAACTGTAGAGAGTTAGAGGGGTTGCTTGTTGCATTTCCCTCATTGTTTTTGGATACCCCTTCTTGTACCCACTTAGTGCAGCACGACATAGACGTTGGGGAGGCGAAGCCGATTCGTCAGCAGTTCTATCGAGTCCCTCTGGAGAAACGCCGCCGCATGGATACTGAGGTTCAGTATTTATTAGAGAACGGGCTGGCTGTTCCTTCAAACTGCAGTTGGGCATCACCGTGTTTGTTGGTAGGAAAACCAGACATGACAGATAGGTTCTGCACAGACTATCGAAAAGATAATAATGTGACTAAACCTGACTCATTTCCCTTTAAACCAGGAATTGCTGGAGGGTGGGCAGGTTGTGGGGGAGGTTGAGTTGGTCAGACCGTGTGGTGGAGATCCCCAGTTCCTCTGGCCGGATGGTAGTATTCCCACAATCATTATAATTTGTATTTTTGATTATTAGTTGTGCGGAAAAATTGGGGACAGATTTTTACAGAGACCTTTTTGGTAGGCCTCTGTTTTAAGGGGGGGATGTGACGTTCCACATATGGTCCCATAGTGGGCGCTGTTATCCTGTGTCCTGTGTGGGGTTTCTTCTTCTCTTTCCAGATAGACCACCAGGTGTACCCAATGTTGTTAATTGTCCTGGAGACAATAAGATCAGCCCAGGGTCATGGATCTTTCTCTCTTTCTCGTCGACCAGCAGCCATTGTAGTTGTGGTTATCATTTTCGCTAAACATGATTGCAATCCAACCTTTTCTGTAATATAACCTTCTTTCTTCATTAAATATACTATTAATGATAACCATGTGTGGTCTCCCTCTTTGTTGCATTGTCAAGAGCCAGGCAAGCGTAACAGAGGGTGTAAGACATAGAGAGAGAGGGTGTGAGACAGAGAGAGCAGGTGTTAGACAGAGAGAGAGGGTGGGAGACAGAGGGAGAGGGAGGGTGTGAGACAGAGAGAGAGATGATGTAAAACAGAAGAGAGGGTGTGAGACAGAGGGAGGGTGTAAGACATAGAGAGAGGGTGTGAGACAGAGGGAGGGTGTAAGACATAGAGAGAGAGGGTGTGAGACAGAGAGAGCAGGTGTTAGACAGAGAGAGAGGGTGTGAGACAGAGGGAGAGGGAGGGTGTGAGACAGAGAGAGAGATGATGTAAGACAGAAGAGAGGGTGTGAGACAGAGGGAGGGTGTAAGACATAGAGAGAGGGTGTGAGACAGAGGGAGGGTGTAAGACATAGAGAGGGTGTGAGACACAGAGAGAGATTATATGAGAGAGAGAGAGAGAGAGAGAGAGAGAGAGAGAGAGAGAGAGAGAGAGAGAGAGAGAGAGAGAGAGAGAGAGAGAGAGAGAGAGAGAGAGAGAGAGAGAGAGAGAGAGAGAGAGAGAGAAACCAATAACACAGAGCCAAGCAAAACACCAGTGTCAGTCACGCCATATTCCGGCGTCTAGGGATCAGAGGCGTGACGTGCAACTCAACAGTGTCTAGTGTCTAATGGCGAGTGAACTGTTGAGTTGAGTTGATTGTGCTTTTGTTCTCTCCCAATGCCAAGCAGAGGAAGGCGAGGCGGAATAACATTGCGGTGAAAGAGGGGCTACAGGTGGTGGTGGCAAAAGGTTCATACAAACACACACACACTCCCCCCCCCCCCCCACACACACACACACACTCTCCCCCCCCCCCCCCCCTCCCCCCACACACACACACACACACAAACACAAACGCAACTTTGGCATGTTGTAGATGCATTTGTGAAGCGGTAGCACACAGTGGGCGAGGTCGAGCAGGATGGATAGCACAGTGTTCAAGTACTGCATGCCCTTATCTGTGTCTGCTGTGTGTGTGTGTGTGTGTGTGTGTCTGTGTGTGTGTGTGTGTGTGTGTGTGTGTGTGTGGACAGTGGCATGACACATGCGTGAGGACATTTCTGACATGGAGATATCATCTCAATTGCTCTCTTCACATTTTTACATTTCACTTTCACTTTCACTTTCTCTCTTTCTCGCTCTATGTCTCTCTCTCTCTCTGTCTCTCACTATGTATCAATGCACGCTTGTGCATGTGTCCCAGGAGAGCAGCTGTCCAGGGTTTTCTGTAATGACTGGAGGGTTAGACACACACACACACACACACGCACGCACGTACGCACGTACGCACGCACACACACAAACACACATTCGCTCCCTTTCTCTCTCTCCCTCCCTCTCTCTCCCAGGCACGCACGCGGGTGACTTATGAACAGCTCTGATCGTCGCTCCATTCGCTTTAGTCTTTTGTTCCAGTGGACACGAGAGAGTGTTAGCGAGACCACATCTAGCCCCTCCTACTCCCCTCCGCTCCTATTGGCCCCCTATGACGTGTGCATCGCTCCAATGGGGACATGGCACGCATTCAGTCATGCTGCACACGCACGACCAGCACCTGCCATGACTCGCCTGCCTGCTAGCTAAATCTAAATCTAAATCTGGAGGATTGAATGGTCTTTATTGGTACATACGTACATGAACACACACAGTGAAATGTGTGCATTCAACCCATACTACTATTTAGGAGCAGTGGGCAGCTACTGTATATACAGCTGCCTCTGGAGCAGTGTAGGGGGGGGGTGCCTTGCTCAAGGGCACCTCGGCATTGCCCAGGTGGTTTTTTTCGGGGACTTGAACCGGCGACCTTCTGGTTCCCCTCCCCCCGGGCCTAGTCCCATCAGACTGAACTATCCTGTTAGCCACCCAGCTCACTAGAAGAGCCCTTCTAGGCGTGTGAGGGTGGGGGGGTGTGAGGGTGGGGGGGGGGCGGGTGTGAGGGTGGGGGGGGTGTGAGGGTTTTGTTTCACCGGCTGATCTCGAGGATGAGGATCTTATTGCTGTGAAAGTGTTTGTTTTTGGGGGGGGATCAAAGTACCTTTGCCGAACGGGGTACAGATCAGATCAGATCAGATCAGCTCAGCTCATGTACGACAGAGAGAGACGCTTTGGCACAGTGCCTCCCCTCCTAACACCTCGTAACACGTGACACAAGGCAACCCCCCCCCCCCCCCCCCCCCCCTTTCAGATTCACACATAGAACCCAGAGTAGAACCCAGCAGAATGTCTTGTCACAAGCCCGGTGACAAACACACTGCAACGTGTTCTCTTGAACATGGAAGCCCTCTCTCAGTCTCTACAGCCCTGCTTCCAAAGAGGATTAGGATTATTTAAATCACAGAAAAGCAAACTCCGGTCCGACCGACTGTCTGAACTATGGCATCACGTGCCGTACATAACCGGTTATCTTCAACAAGGAGGCCCTCCTTTCATAACGGCACAGGAGAAGTCTGGGCAGTCTCTGCCCCGCTTCCAAAGAGGATTAGGATTATTTTATAATCACAGAATAAGAAAGTGGGTTCTGAACTACGGAGAGGCTGGTTTGGTGCGAGAAGGAAGCAGCCGGCGCTCTCTCTCTCTCACTCAGCCTGAGGTTCCCTGCTCCTGACCGGGCGCTTCATTATGTGCAGGAGGAAAGCAAACGGAGGCTCTTCTTCAAGGCTGTTGGCTGTGTCGGAGGAGCCTTGCCCCGCCTTGGAGGCTTCCTGATTTGGTGAATGGTAAATGGACGGCCTTTCATACTCTCATGGCTTTTATTTTAAAGCACTGACTTACAAGCCATGCCTCACATTCACCCATTCATTCATTCATACACACACACACACACATTCATCCACCGACGGCAGAGTCAGCCATACAAGGAGACAGCCGGCAGCGGTTAGTGGTTTCTCTTGCTCAAGGACACCTCAACCTGTTTTATGACCTGAGGAGGAACAGGGGATCGAACCAGCAACCCTTCTTGGTTGTGAGGCGACCGCCTCCTGAGCTACTGCCGCCCCAATGATTTGTAATTGTAAGATCTCTTGGTAGCCCCCTCTCTCCGTCCATCTTTCCCTTCGCTCTTTCTGGAATCTGGAAGAGTTGTTTCCTGTGGCTTCATTTGGGCGCCTGTCTTTGAATCGGTCACGATGTCTTGGTTTTCCTTAGTGTCTCTCTGACTCTCTGACTCTCTGACTCTCTGTCTCTCTGTCTCTCTGTCTCTCTGTCTCTCTGACTCTCTGACTCTCTGACTCTCTGTCTCTCTGTCTGTCTGACTCTCTGACTCTCTGTCTCTCTGTCTCTCTGTCTCTCTGACTCTCTGTCTCTCTGACTCTCTGACTCTCTGTCTCTCTGACTCTCTGACTCTCTGACTCTCTGACACTCTGTCTCTCTTACTCTCTGACTCTCTGTCTCTCTGTCTCTCTGACTCTCTGACTCTCTGACCTCGGGTCGTGAGAGGGACAGTGGAGACTCAGTGACCTGAGGTCAACGCACTGTTATTATTATTTTTGGTCAACGCACTGTAAATCCTTTCACTGTAATTTTGCACTGTAAATTCTATTTCACTTTTCACTTTTCACATGTCACTTTTTCAGTATTCATCTGAGTTATTTATTAGTATTTTATTACTACTAATTTACACTATACGTATTGTTGTGTATTGTATATACCTACGTATTACTGTAATAATACTGTAAATTGTGCAATTCATCTGTCAATACATTTAGATTTCATTTAGATTTCATTTAGTTATATTTTGTTTATACTAGTTTAGTTTAGTTTGTTGTTATTTAGTTTTAGGTATTAGTATATTTTGTGTGCATTTATCCCCCCTGTCTCAACTGTTGCACCTTCATTTCCCTGGGGATGAATCAAGTGTGTTGAGTGTTGAGTGTTGAGTGTTGAGTGTTGAGTGTTGAGTGTTGAGTGTTGAGTGTTGAGTGGGCGTGGGAGATAGCATGGAGCGTGATGTCCTACTCTGGCTCCTGGTGGATTCTACTGTTGATTCCACCAGTCTGCTGCTAGTAGTGCTTTTCTTCTCTGTTTCCACCATGGTTCTTTTCCTAAGCCTGGCCCTTCCTTCTTTCTTTTTTTCTTCTATCAATAGATATTTGAAGATGAAAAAAACAACAACTGTTGTGTTCTATGAGGATATGACAGGATAACAATCCAAAGCAACACGCAGACGACAAATGATACGTTATTACGTTATTCGTAGCCTTTTGCTTTGACTTTGGCGGACGAGGCTTTGCCCTCCCTATGCTCTTAGTATCGGGAGACACGGCTCCGACTGACTGCGCTGCTGCCGCATGCGGCGTAGTTTGAGCTCAGGTCGGCGTCTCCTTCAGTCCCCGTCCTCCTGGCCTCCTCAGGCCCACGTGAGGGTGACCAGCCTGGCTTGCTGCAGTGCTGTCCGTGGTCATCCATTATATCCCCCCTCCTCCTCCTCCTCCTCTCCTCCCTTGCTCCTCTCTTCCTTATCACCTCCTCTCTCTCTCTCTCTCTCTCTCTCTCTCTCTCTCTCTCTCTCTCTCTCTCTCTCTCTCTCTCTCTCTCTCTCTCTCTCTCTCTCTCTCTCTCTCTCTTGTTTTGTATGTTATCCCCTCTTTCCCTGCACTGTGTGTGCAAACACACACACAGACACACAGCAAGGCGCTGGTTGTTTTCACACAGGCCAGCGTGATCTTAGATATGACCACCATGAGGACCACTTATGGTCCCAATGTGGCCGTGTATCCCAGCTCTTTCCTGATTTTGGTGGGCTTCTCCTCTCTCTTTATCCTAAACCCTGGTGGCCCCTCACATGACTGTGGGCCAAAAATACACAAATGTTGATCACCGTTTATCCGCATATTCCGCATTATATCTTTTTTAGGTGCTTGTACTTACAATTTAGAGATTTGTGGCTGGCTGGTGGGATTCTACTTTAATATGGGAACCCTAGCGTTTAACCAGTAGTAGTAGTAGATCCTGGTGCCAACCCTGTTCTGTTCAGATACGTTTATTCCTATATTGACTGTGGGTAGAGAAATGTGTACGAATAGCGGTAACAGTACACACTCATCCTTGTCCTACATCTAGTTGCCATATCAACGAATGTTGATATCAATGAAAGGGCCCTCTCTCTCTCTCTCTCTCTCTCTCTCTCTCTCTCTCTCTCTCTCTCTCTCTCTCTCTCTCTCTCTCTCTCTCTCTCTCTCTCTCTCTCTCTCGCCTCGGCAGTTGGAAAATGGTCCATTTGCTGGACGTTGTCAAAAGGCCTTTTAATGAGAGTCACGGAGACCTTTTACATCCTTAGGGTTAATTTAGCTGTCATATTTTCTATCCGGTCACTTGATGCTTCATGAGGAAAGCGCATTGTAGCAGCCCTGCTTTCACGCCACCAAAGTGGCTTTTCCAAGGCACGTTCCAACCTCTGGACTGCACTGCCAAGGTAACCCTTGAGCAAGGCACCAGAAGGCACTGCTCCCCGGGCAGCTGTTTATATATACAATAGCTGCCCACTGCCCCTAATACTAGGATGGGTTAAATGCAGAGAAACACATTTCTCTGTTTGTGTGTGTGTGTGTGTGTGTGTGTGTGTGTGTGTGTGTGTGTGTGTGTGTGTATGTGACCAATAAAAGAGGATTCAATCCTCCAGATTTAGATCCAGGTGTGCAGGTGAGGCTGCTCAAACCAGCTGCCAACCACATCCTCTCCACACAAACACATACAGCATATGACAGGTGAAGGATTCTGCAGACCCAAATGCGCTGGTGGACACCAACAGTGGGAGTGGACGCTGCCCTTTGCCGTTGTGTGTTCAAGGTGATGTGATTTATCACCATGAATAACACAGCAGCAGCAGCAGCTTGAATCACGGGCATTCCCAACTCTTTTCTCTCTCTCTCTCTCGATAACCGATAGCAGGCCGTCGTAGAGAGAGAGAGAGAGAGAGAGAGAGAGAGAGAGAGAGAGAGAGAGAGAGAGAGAGAGAGAGAGAGAGAGAGAGAGAGAGAGAGAGAGAGGAGAGAGAGAGAGAGAGAGAGAGAGAGAGAGAGAGAGAGAGAGAGAGAGAGAGAGAGAGAGCAGCTTTGGATTTGACAGAGGCCCTAATATCTGTGAATGTGACGGGAAGGACCATAAATCCCTCAGTGTCTTTGCTTTATTTATTTCCAGGGGGGGGGGGGGGGGCTGACGGTACACGGGACACATGCTAGTTGGGTAGAATCATTTGTTATTGTAAATGACAAGACAGGAGATGAGCGCTGGATGATGACCAGCAGCTCAGGAGGTAGAGCGGTCGTCACACACAACCCGAAGGTTGCTGGTCCGATCCCCCCCCCTCCAGGCTCCTCCTAGCAAAAGTGTCCCCAGAGGTGTCCCTTACCCTCACTTCTCCCCACTCCCTGCTGGCTGTCTCCTTGATGGCTGACTCCGCCCGTCGGTGGATGAAGGTGTGTCTGAATGGGTGAATGTGAGGCGTGACACTTTCGATAAAAGTGCTATATAAATGCCAGTCCGTTTACCACGTAGCATTACCCTACTCTAGTGTAGGAGTCCCTCCTTGCTTCTCCGCGGGTTCTCCACCATTATACGCCTTGTTGTACAGTATGTCGGGGGAGTCAGTACTTAAATGGCACAGAATCACTAGAACCTGTGTTTAGATCGCCGTTCAACTGCCGCGTGCATAACTCAAGGAATAGACATGGAGGCGCTTTGTTTAAATGTTGAGAAGCCCAAGGTTATCCTTTTCCCGCTCTTCTTCTCCGGGGGAAAGTATGGAATGTTGATTGCAATAACACATTTAGCTAGCTTGGCCTCAGGTTTATTTGAGCTTGTGTGTGTGTGTGTGTGTGTGTGTGTGTGTGTGTGTTTGTGTGTGTGTGAGTGTGTGAGTGTGAGTGTGAGTGTGTGTGTGTGTGTGTGTGTGTGTGTGTGTGTGTGTGTGTGTGTGAGTGTGTGGGGTTGGCTGTCTGTGGTCCTTGACCCACGCTTCAATCAGAGCCGGATCCACCGTATCTCTCACTGTGGCGATTCAACCCTCCTGGGGGACGCAGGGCTCTGGTCCCTGGGGGACGCAGGGCTCTGGTCCCTGGGGGACGCAGGGCTCTGGTCCCTGTGACCCGAGCCTCTTGCCTGGGGTCGCCGGGCTTCCGCTGACGTGGCGATAATCCAGGATGGATGGGGTTAATTGCGTGTCCTGTGTCCACCCTGGCTTCCTTCCTTCCCGTACCGTCCAGATGTCCTCTCCTCCGGGTGGAAGGCCTGTCGGGTGTTGCTTAGTGACAGGGGGGGGGGGGGTACAAAAGGTGGAGGCTGTTCAAAATGATGGACACATGTCACAGTTAAATGTCAAAAGTAAAAAATGTACTTAAGTCTGTGGGATAAGCATGAGGGCGTGGCACGGGCGGCTTGCTTTGACATAGAGTGATGGTTTAAAGGGGAGGTGGAGCTGGGATAACCACCGTGGTGGTTTGTTAACGGCTCCAGCGGTGCTTTCCGGGGAGCCACGCGGAAGACAAACAAAGCTCTTTGTGTTGACTCAAAGGGAAGCAAACGATCCATCATGGTCGCTGCTGAGGGTTCCTTAATGCAAGGCACTCACACACCTGTGACACCAGCTGACCGGCTCTTAAGGCATTCCTTAAGTCTCCTTGTGTGTGTGTGTGTGTGTTTTGTCCTCTCTCTCTCTCTCTCTCTCTCTCTCTCTCTCTCTCTCTCTCTCTCTCTCTCTCTCGCTCTCTCTCTCTCTCTCTCTCTCTCTCTCTCTCTCTCTCTCTCTCTCTCTCTCTCTCTCTCTCTCTCGTGGCGTCTGGTGGTGGTGGTGGTGGCGG
>JANIIK010003438.1:0-10890 GCA_027704905.1 Muraenolepis orangiensis
CAATATCACATACATCAAAACAATTATATTATGCCTGGAAAAAGGTTTCTCTACGTTACCAATGATCAAAACACGTCAAATCTTCTCTTGTGTTCTCATCCTGTTCTCTCTCTCTCTCTCCCTCCCTCCCTCTCTCTCCCTCTCTCCCTCCCCCATGCTTCCGTCCACCCAGAGGTGTCTGTGAGTAACCACACCATCCTGGCCCAGTTCTGCAAGGACCACAACGTTGGCCTGGTGGTGGTGGGCCCCGAGGTTCCCCTGGCTGCAGGTGAGTCCAGCCCTATCTCTGTTTCCGTATTTCAATCAATCAAAACTTTATTGAGGTACTGCTTTTTGTGCAAAACATTTTGTGCAACATGAAGTGTTGTGGGGAAAGAGATTTCCAGAGTTGTATTGATCAAATGCGTAGTAAAACACCAGGGTCGTTATGAGCAATTAAAAATTTTAGGACAAGGCACACCGCTCATCTATGTAGCCGGTATAATATATATTAATAAAAAAAAATTCAAAAGTACACAAGCTTTAAGAACATTAAATGGAAAAACAACACTGAACAAGAATCAAAAACATGTATATAAAATGTGGACAATTTGAATCTGAGATATATGTTTGAGATTTGAAACTTAAACCTTGAAGAAGGCAAACAAAAACAATGTCTTTTTGAGATTATGTTTGCAAATATTGACAATGTGGTGTTTTAACGCCGTGTTTATACTGAATCCTGATCCCAGTGACCCTCTACTCTCAGACACATTAGCGAGTTTGTATTATCGGTCAACAAACCAGGAATAATTGACCATGGTGTAACAGTGTTTTTTGTCTTAATCACAACAACAATGCTAATGACTAAGATGTCAGAGGAGGGATTACACTGATCATAGTGATCGGGGAAAATGACTTGAGAGAGAGAGACCCGCCAATTTAGCCTCTGTCCTTTTCAGTGCGTTGTTCGTTTCCGATAACCGTGACGCCTTAAGTCGATCTCGACTCTGACGTGTCTTTCTGCCGGTTTGATCTCAGTTTTAGATTGTTGGTCTCCAATGGCCTAAAGAAAAACCCAGGAGCTAACCTCTCTTACTCCTAGACAGACCAACCCAGGGCCCTACACTACGACCTCTTATTAACTGTGACCGTTTCAGTTTTGTGGCGCCTTGCATTTCTTTGTGTCAGAATTGTTCAGACTCAGAAGCACAGATTTGTATTTTCCATTTGCAACCGGTACAATGGAATGCTTACTCCCCATTCCCTCCCGCAGAATGAAATTCTAGAACAATACTATATAAATACTATATAAAAAATGAACATTAAAAAATAACAATAAAGTGATTGATGGGTGAGCAGCATCATGAATACAGTGCAGTCCAGTGCAGTAACTGTAATGAGTTCATAAAGTCCAGCAACAGTATGACAGTGTAATGTAGATGACATGTTATGATAGTGTAATGTTAATGACATGTTATGATAGTGTAATGTTAATGACATGTTATGATAGTGTAATGTAGATGACATGTTATGATAGTGTAATGTTAATGACATATTATGATAGTGTAATGTTAATGACATGTTATGATAGTGTAATGTAGATGACATGTTATGATAGTGTAATGTTAATGACATGTTATGATAGTGTCATGTTAATGACATGTTATGATAGTGTAATGTAGATGACATGTTATGATAGTGTAATGTTAATGACATGTTATGATAGTGTCATGTTAATGACATGTTATGATAGTGTCATGTTATGATAGTGTAATGTTAATGACATGTTATGACAGTGTAATGTAGATGACATGTTATGATAGTGTAATGTTAATGACATGTTATGATAGTGTAATGTTAATGACATGTTATGATAGTGTAATGTAGATGACATGTTATGATAGTGTAATGTTAATGACATATTATGATAGTGTAATGTTAATGACATGTTATGATAGTGTAATGTAGATGACATGTTATGATAGTGTAATGTTAATGACATGTTATGATAGTGTCATGTTAATGACATGTTATGATAGTGTAATGTAGATGACATGTTATGATAGTGTAATGTTAATGACATGTTATGATAGTGTCATGTTAATGACATGTTATGATAGTGTCATGTTATGATAGTGTAATGTTAATGACATGTTATGATAGTGTAATGTAGATGACATGTTATGATAGTCTAATGTTAATGACATGTTATGATAGTGTAATGTAGATGACATGTTATGATAGTGTAATGTTAATGACATGTTATGATAGTGTCATGTTAATGACATGTTATGATAGTGTAATGTAGATGACATGTTATGATAGTGTAATGTTAATGACATGTTATGATAGTGTCATGTTAATGACATGTTATGATAGTGTCATGTTATGATAGTGTAATGTTAATGACATGTTATGACAGTGTAATGTAGATGACATGTTATGATAGTGTAATGTTAATGACATGTTATGATAGTGTAATGTTAATGACATGTTATGATAGTGTAATGTAGATGACATGTTATGATAGTGTAATGTTAATGACATATTATGATAGTGTAATGTTAATGACATGTTATGATAGTGTAATGTAGATGACATGTTATGATAGTGTAATGTTAATGACATGTTATGATAGTGTCATGTTAATGACATGTTATGATAGTGTAATGTAGATGACATGTTATGATAGTGTAATGTTAATGACATGTTATGATAGTGTCATGTTAATGACATGTTATGATAGTGTCATGTTATGATAGTGTAATGTTAATGACATGTTATGATAGTGTAATGTAGATGACATGTTATGATAGTCTAATGTTAATGACATGTTATGATAGTGTAATGTAGATGACATGTTATGATAGTGTAATGTTAATGACATGTTATGATAGTGTAATGTAGATGACATGTTATGATAGTCTAATGTTAATGACATGTTATGATAGTGTAATGTAGATGACATGTTATGATAGTGTAATGTTAATGACATGTTATGATAGTGTAATGTAGATGACATGTTATGATAGTCTAATGTTAATGACATGTTATGATAGTGTAATGTAGATGACATGTTATGATAGTGTAATGTTAATGACATGTTATGATAGTGTAATGTAGATGACATGTTATGATAGTCTAATGTTAATGACATGTTATGATAGTGTAATGTAGATGACATGTTATGATAGTGTAATGTAGATGACATGTTATGATAGTGTAATGTTAATGACATGTTATGATAGTGTAATGTAGATGACATGTTATGATAGTCTAATGTTAATGACATGTTATGATAGTGTAATGTAGATGACATGTTATGATAGTGTAATGTAGATGACATGTTATGATAGTGTAATGTTAATGACATGTTATGATAGTGTAATGTTAATGACATGTTATGATAGTGTAATGTTAATGACATGTTATGATAGTGTAATGTTAATGACATGTTATGATAGTGGCAGCACTCCTAGCAGTTCAGTAAGCTGCACTGCCAGTGCAGCTTGGGGCCCCTGTGTTCATTACCACCACAATAAACCAGGTGTGTTGTTGTCGGCCCCCCGCCCTCCCCCCCCCCCCCCCCCCCCCCCCCCAGGCGTGGTGGACCACCTCACGGCGGCGGGCGTGACCTGCTTCGGCCCCTCTGCGCGGGCCGCTCAGCTGGAGGCCAGCAAGAGCTTCTCCAAGGCCTTCATGGACCGGCAGGGCATCCCCACGGCTCGCTGGGGCTCCTTCACAGACCCCCAGCAGGCCTGCAACTACATCAGAAGGTCAGTTTGAGCCCCCTCCAGCACTCCTACACCTTCTACATTGACCTGGTTTGGTGTCCTGGTTTGACCCGATGTGTTGCTTATGCCGGTTAAGCTCCCTCGAAAGAGTGTGGGAGTGGAATATGAAGGCAGTGTTCTTCATATTCCCGTGTAGATATTTTGCAGCAGGGTTTATAAAACAAAAACAAAACTTAAATAAACCTAGAGAATGAAGCAGCAATAAATGAGTTTAACGGTTAGTACTGCTGAGCCCAAATATTACAATATTCTGACATTCGTTCAAATCGCGTGTGCGCGTGTGCGTGTGTGTGTGTGTGTGTCACAGAGGGCTGACCTATAATTGGATACATTTGTAAAAAAATGGACTGCTGTTTTTTGGCACCTAAGCGTGGGAGGCTGTAGCGTATTCACTCACACAGACATATATATGCAAAACTATATTGTAAACAACACCCTATACTATAAAAATACTAAGAGAGAGAGAGAGAGCGAGAGAGAGTAAATAAATGGCTTGACACACACCCTTTATTGGGGGCGGCCCATTGGCCTTTAACACCGTGTTGAATATCAATGGACATTCATTGCTGAAGGAGAAGGAATGATTCTGTACCCTGACTCTTTGTTTGATGGCTGTTGTTGTTGTGCATCCACCAGTGCCACCTTCCCGGCGCTGGTGGTCAAGGCCAGCGGCCTGGCGGCCGGCAAGGGCGTCATCGTGGCGGCCAATCAGGACGAGGCCTGTGCAGCCGTGATGGACATCATGAAGGTACCGCTGGAACGCTGTTTCTTCTTCTTCTTCTTCTTCTTCTTCTTCTTTTCTCTTTAAAGACGTTGTGCCGTTAAGGTGTCAATTAGCTGCCTTAAGTCTTCTAGGAATCTGTGAATCTATCTATGGATAATGTGTACATTTAACGTGTGTGGTATCTGACCCGAACAAAGCATGCTTATCTTAAATCGTTTTTTTGTGCTCATGTTTTATGGCAGGTTTGTGTCTTTTATTGTTTTAGTTAGTGTGGACATTGGAGATGGCCCGGCCCTAGTCAATGAAGAGAGTTTCTATCCGTTTTTATTGGCTCATAATCTTCTCGTGTGTGTTTTTAATTGCTGTAGTATTTTATTTTATTTGGCCTGCTGGTGTGTTTTTAAACGGAGGAAGTGTTGGAATAAACCCTGCATCTGCGTGTGAAGGCTCTTCCCTCCGGTGAATCATCACTGTGTGCATGTCCTTCCAACTTGTGAGACTTTTATAAAGCCCTTTTTCTTTCTCCCGGAAGCCTGTTTTTTCTTTTATGCCAATTCAGGAAAAATGTTATTTTTATTTATTTTAAACGAGTGGTTGAAACCCCAGGCTGGGACTTTGTCCCCCAAGTGGGTGTTTTTGGCGGCGTACTCTCAGGCATCGGCGGTTCCGCAAAATTCCCCAGTTGGTTTTATATATTTTTAACTATTATATTATATATTAACTGTTTTATTCGATTTTTTGTTTTTGTTTTAATGTCCCGTCCCCTCTTGGGTTTTTAGGAGAAAGCGTTCGGTTCCGCCGGGGAGACGGTGGTGGTGGAGGAACTCCTGGAGGGAGAGGAAGTTTCCGTGAGCAAAACCTTCTTCTTTTTTGTTGGTTGGCGGAATTGTGACTCCGTCCTTTTTGGATTTGGTTGATTCGTAACCAAACGCGCCAACTGGGTTCCAGCCCACTGAAAGCTAAACATTCAAGATGCAAGATATTATTTGTTTTGGCCATTTTGCAACTAGTACAATGGAAAGCTTACTCCCCATTCCCTCCCGCGGTAGGCATTTCAACAAGAATGCTATACTAAATGATATAATACTATACTATATTAAACAACACTATACTATATACAACACTATATACTACCTTTGATATGCTATACTATAAACAACAAGACACACTATACTATATACAACTGTACTGTACACAATAAGAGTGATACAATAAAGTAACTGGTGATGGATGATACAGAATATACATATGGCAAGTTGTGCTAAAAGCATTTTAAAGTGCCAGTAGTGCATCAGCATCATGAGTACAGTGCAGTGCAGTAACTGTAATGAGTCCAGAAATGTAAACGGACCACTTTCTAATTTTCTTTTTGCAACCAAAAAAAAAGCTGCTGCAGACGTTTGTCTGTAAAGTAACAACACGGACAGAAACACAAGCGTGCGTGCGTGCGTGCGTGCGTGCGTGCGTGCGCGTGTGTTCTGTCCTGGTGTCAACAACCATATGTGGGGCTCGTATGTGTCGTTCCTCCCTCAGTGTCTGTGCTTCAGCGACGGCATCACCGTCTCCGCCATGCCGCCAGCGCAGGACCACAAGAGGCTCAGCGACGGAGACCTGGGCCCCAACACCGGGGGCATGGGGGCCTACTGTCCCACGCCACAGGTTCGCTCTCTGTCGGTCTTTCTCTGTGTGTTCTCTTTCTGTGTGTGTGTCTCTCTCTCTCTCTCTCTCTCTGTCTCTGTGTCTGTGTCTGTCTGTCTGTCTCTCTCTCTGTCTCTCTCTGTCTCTCTCTCGCTCTCGCTCTCTCGCTCTCTCGCTCTCTCTCTCTCTCTCTCTCGATACAAGATTTTTACTTGTTTTGAAACAAGTACATAGGAACGCTTACTCCCCATTCCCTCCCGCAGTAGAAATCTTAAAACACCATAAAAATAATATATAAAATAAACTAAAAAAAGAGCAGCAAACTGACTTAAATGATATGTACATGTTTTTTTACAAACAAATCTTTCAAAGCTTTTAAAGAGCCCGTAGTGCAGCAGCATCATGAATACAGTGCAGTACAGTGCACTGTGAGTCCAGAAAGTCCAAGTGTGATGCGTGTGAAAGTGGCAACACTCCTAGCAGTTCAGTAGGCGATCTCTCTCTCTCTCTCTCTCTCTGTGTCTCTCTCTCTGTGTCTCTCTCTCTGTCTCTGTGTGTGACACACACACACACACACACACACACTTGTCATGTCTTTGGCTGACATGACAACGTTGTGTGAGACGGTTTCTCCTCCTCCTCAGGTGGGCCAGGAGATGCTGGAGCAGATCAGGGAGACTGTGCTCCAGAAGACCATCGACGGCATGAGGGCGGAGGGAGCCCCATACGTCGGTACATGCAGGACTTTACTGGGGAATCGAAACCCCCGCCAGACCCCCGTAACGGGAATACTCAAAACAGTTTGACCGCCCATAGTGAAACATGGGGGTGAGGGATTGGCTTGTATGACAGACGGTGGTTACATCTCCCTCTGCACCAATCAGAACACAGCCACTCTTTCAAAAGCCATTCCTACGTTCTGATGTCTGTCACAGTCTTCTTCCCCATTGGTTGATCGTGTGTCTGTCTTCTTCCCCATTGGTTGATCGTGTGTCAGTCTTCTTCCCTATTGGTTGATCTTGTGTCTGTCTTCTTCCCCATTGGTTGATCTTGTGTCAGTCTTGTTCCCCCATTGGTTGATCTTGTGTCTGTCTTGTTCCCCCATTGGTTGATCTTGTGTCAGTCTTCTTCCCTATTGGTTGATCTTGTGTCAGTCTTCTTCCCTATTGGTTGATCTTGTGTCAGTCTTCTTCCCTATTGGTTGATCTTGTGTCAGTCTTCTTCCCTATTGGTTGATCTTGCGTTGTTTCCACCTCCAGGTGTGCTGTACGCTGGCCTCATGCTCACCAAGGAGGGCCTGAAGGTCTTGGAGTTCAACTGCCGCTTCGGGGACCCAGAGTGTCAGGTGTGTGTGTCGGGTGTGTGTGTGTGTCGGGTGTGTGTGTGTCGGGTGTGTGTGTGATGAAACCTCACCAGCATGGCTTTCTTTTCAGAGGAAAAGCATCTAGTTATCCAAGTCCCATTGTCTGAATGCCCTATTCTATTCATGCCTATACTAGTCCCACACATGCACACATGCACCTCCCTTTTTATGTCTGACATCATATTTGACTGACCTATTTGTCAGATGGTCGTCTCATAACTGGAAGGTTGCTGGTTCGATTCCCCTGCATGGCTAACTCCGCCGTTGGTGGATAAATGTGTGTATGAATATGTGAATGTGAGGCATGGCTTGTAAAGCGCTTTGGATAAAAAATGTTTTACCATTGTCACAAAAAGATCTCTATAGGTGTTTTCATGCCGACACCAGCACCAATGGACGGAGTCCTTGTGCATTTGTTACTTAAAGCGAATAAAGTTGTGAATGTGAGAAAACATAAAACACCAAACTATTTACTGCTTTTAATGTTTTGAACCGGTCATCTCCTCTTAAATACATTTATGTATCCGCGTACCAAATGATTTTAACAATGTAACTCAATGTCTTTTGAGTTTCTTGTGAAGCGCTATTTAAAATAATTGTTTTTAATTTATATTATTATTTTTTTTTAATTATTATTAAAGCAGCTATTTTCCACGACCCCTCAACCCTGCTCAGGTCCTTCTGCCCCTGATGAAGAGCGACCTGTACGAGGTGCTGCTCAACACACTCAACGGCACGCTGGCCTCCAACGCCCCCTTGTGGCACCAGGACAGCTCTGCGGTCACGGTGGTCATGGCCAGCCCTGGCTACCCGGGCTCCTACGAGAAAGGAGTCCGAATCACAGGTACTCTTAATGCAGCGCTGGGAGGAGAAGAAGACCCAGGGTCGGGTCCCCCGGGGCGTGGCTCTATCCGCAGAGGTTAACAGACCTGGAGATAGGGGGGGCAGTAACTCAGTTTGTTGGGGCTTGGGAACCGGAGTGTAAAATGTCCTCTTAACTTATTATAAATTATATTTATTATATATATATATATAAATTATATATATATATATAATATTATATTACATTTACTAAATAATACAAAACGTTTCTGGGTTTTGACAGTTAAATTAAAACATGAATAATGTTTAAATCATAAAATAAAATATATATATATATATATATATACAATATAAGTAATATAAGGTGTGTGTGTGTGTCGGTCTGTCTTTATTGTTATTTTTATGATGTGTTATTAAAATTCATTCATCACAGCAGGAGTGAATGGGGAGCCCACAAAGCATTCATTCCATTGTTCTTTTACAAATAAAAACATCTGGAATCCCGAATCTCCCCAGGGCTGTCCCAGGTGGAGTCTGACGTGCAGGTGTTCCACGCCGGCACCGCCCTCCAGGACGGGGGCGTGGTCTCCAGCGGGGGGCGTGTCCTCACCGTCACGGCGGTGCGGTCGTCCCTGGAGACGGCGCTGCGGGCGGCCAATCAGGGCGTGGCGGCGGTGGGCTTCCCCGGCGCCGTGTACCGCCGCGACATCGGACACCGCGCCATCGCTTACCTCGGCCAACGCAGGTGTGTGTGATACCGGTCCCGACCACAGGGGGGAGGGCGGGGGGGGGGGAGGAGTCTGTTGGTTCGTAATAGCTTGGCATCATATCTAGCACTTGATTATCTGTTGCTTCATTGGTGTTTACGGTTCTGTTCTGAATTGGGTTTTTTTGGGGGGGGTTATTTTGGTGGACCATGTCTCAAACCTTTTTTTTTTTTAATAAACACCTTTTTGACAAATACCCGTGTCTTCTGGTTTGTAAGAACAATAGATCAGCCGGTGGATACCAACCATAGATAAGAGTTAGAGTAGATGTAGAGAAGTTGCGGTCTTGCTACATTGGATTGCAATAGAATTCCTCGCTGGTGGTCCCAACTGACACCGAAACAGTTTGTGTCCCTTGACAATAATGTGTTATTGGCAGGGGAGATTTATGCTGGTCAGTTATTTGTCTCTTCTGGCAGAGTATTGGATTAACGTGTGTGTGTGTGTGTGTGTGTGTGTGTGTGTGTGTGTGTGTGTGTGTGTGTGTGTGTGTGTGTGTGTGTGTGTGTGTGTGTGTGTGTGTGTGTGTGTGTGTGTGTGTGTGTGTGTGTGTGTGTGTGTGTGTGTGTGTGTGTGTGTGTGTGTGTGTGTGTGTGTCAGAGGGCTGACCTATAAGGACAGTGGAGTGGACATCGCGGCTGGGAACAAGCTGGTGGACCTGATCAAACCTCTGGCCAAGGCCACCTCCCGCGCTGGTAACCACACTCCACCAACACACCTTTATAATACTTTAGTTATATATATATATATATATATATATATATATCAGTATATGAATGTAAGGTTTAGTTGGAGTTGGCCAAAACTATATATTTGAAATATGAGAAGAGTGAGAACTGGTGCTTGGAAAAGGGTGAGGCCAGTTCAACTCCTAATACTAGGATGGGATAAATGCGAAGAGAATCAAACCTCACTGTGTTTACATTGACTCCTCTAGATTTAGATTATTTTACATATAAAACAATGTTTCTAGACTTGAATGCATTTTTTTGTACACCCGTTTAAATACATTGGAAAATATGCAATACTCGAAAGCTTCTCTAAACCCCTGGGTTGTTTTATTTTCTTTTTATTTTCATACCAATGCTTATTGCCTCTCATCTGTAGTGTTGTGGTCCTCCTTCTCTCCGTTGACCCAGGCTGTAACGCTGAGCTGGGCGGCTTCGCCGGCCTCTTCGACCTGAAGGCCGCGGGCTTCGTGGACCCCGTCCTGGTGTCCGGTACGGACGGCGTGGGGACCA
Source organism: Muraenolepis orangiensis (assembly GCA_027704905.1). Classification (NCBI taxonomy): domain Eukaryota; kingdom Metazoa; phylum Chordata; class Actinopteri; order Gadiformes; family Muraenolepididae; genus Muraenolepis; species Muraenolepis orangiensis. The sequence continues at coordinate 10,332 of JANIIK010003438.1, forward strand.
AGCTGAAGGTGGGTGGTCTGGTCTCATGGCCCTCCACTTCATGGAGCAGGAAGACCAGGTCTATTCGGTGTTGTTGTTGTTTTTTGTTGTTGAAACCATCACCGGGTTTCTGATCGAATGCAGGGAAAGAAACGGATCATAAATTGCTGAAATGTTACTTTAGTTCTAAATAAGCGGGATATAACTTTGGCTAGTAGCCGCCGTTTATGTGTAAACTATCTGTACTGTACATGATCAGTAAGTGTCAAGTCAAGTCAAGTTTATTGTCACTTCACAGTTTACACAAGTATAAAGCAGTGATGTGAAAATCTTATGTGCAAAACCCGACGACAGACGGCAGTTATAAAATAAGATTAAAAAAATTAATAGAAATAGAAATAGAAGTGATGCACAACAATTCAAACCGAGACAGAACTCCAACAACTCTTGGTCAGAGCTGTCTGTCGCTTGGGCATTTAGCTGTTTTTCTGGCTTTTCCTTTATTAAGATGGCAAATATGATTTCAAGTTATCCGGATAGCCGAAACCATCTCGGCGCGCGTGTGTAACGGAGGCCAGCA
>JANIIK010003439.1:0-10886 GCA_027704905.1 Muraenolepis orangiensis
CACGCACACACACACACATACACACGCACACACACATGTACACACACACACACACCCCCCCACACACACACGCCCACACACGCATGCGCACATAGACACGTACACACACAAACACAAACACACAATAGTGCAGCAAGTGTGGGCCTGATAACTAATAAGTGACCAATTAGAACTAGGAGGAGGGACCTCCTCCTCCTCCTCCTCCTCCTCCTCCTCCTCCTCCTCCTCCTCCTCCTCCTCCTCCTCTATAGAGATTGTAAACAACCAGGAAACAGTCAGTCAGCCACACTCTCTGAGCAAACAACCACATGGCTTTATTTGAGCTGCTGTCATACTGGGTCGGTTATGCGGTCGTCTATCTATTCCTTCTGATCGCGGTGGCGTTCATTGCTTGTTGTTTGTACTTGAAACACATTCACATGAAATATGATCACATCCCAGGGCCACCGAGAGACAGGTATGACCTCTCATCCGGTTCGGTTCTTCGCTTACTTTCGGTACTTTCTTATTTATGGTGTAGGCAGGATTAACCTATAAAGATATAGGATTAACCACACTGACTACTTTTGGTTATTGCAGTTTTTTCCTGGGCCATACACCAACCATGCTGGGGGACCAACGACGTGGAGCCAATATGCACGACAGGTCACTGCAGTGGTAGGAAATCACTTATTATTGATTACTATATATATTCTGTCGCTAGAGAGTAGGGCGATAGAGTTCAACCTACTCTTTTCTCGTATGCTTGCTGTGTCAAAAAAAATATTATATTATATATTATTTTTATCTTTTTTTGTTGCACAGGGCTGAAACATACGGGCCAGTCTATAGGATCAATAGCCTTCACTTTGTCCTTGTGGTTGTGACCTGTCCAGAGACCACTAAGGTAAACAGCAGACCAGCCTGTGTGCAGATCAGTGGTGTGTCTTTCGCCAACCAACGAGAACGAGTCTTTTCAGAACGTTCATCTTCCATCTCGTTCGTTCGTTCACTTCGTTGGCGTTTTTTTTAAATTATTGATTTAATTAAATGTCGAGAATAAAGTCGAAATGTAGTCGAAATGTAGTCGAAGTCGAAATGTCGAGAATAAAGTCGAAATTGTATTTCGACTTTATTCTCGACATTTCGACTTTATTCTCGACATGCAAAATCTAAAAACAATCTTCCTCTAATTAGTTTTATTGTTATGCCTGGCCCTAATACTCTTCCGTAGCAGACTTATTAAAGTGGTGAGGTGTAAAAATGTGGTCAATTGGTGTAAAAGTGTAAAAATTGTTTTAATATTTTGAATATTTCTTTAAATATTAACATAACAAGTGTTGTGCTTTGCTACATTTTCTGAAGGAACGAATCAACAAAATAAGGAACATTTTCCCTCAAATCCAAAGTCTGAACTTGGAGTGGGAACAGGAGTCAAGGACAAGCCAGAGCCGAGAGACGTGAGTCAGTGAACTGAACTAGTTCTTTACTGGTTCTTCACTAGTGAACTAGTTCTTTACTGGTTCAGTTCACTGACTCACTCACCAACTCAAACAAGCCTAGGTAGAAGGTAGGCCTACAATGTTGCAAGATGACGTAGGCAATTTAATAACAAATATGATTTTGCATGATTTATTGGTGATATTGAGCCTAGAAACTACAACAGGAAGTGGTGAAACGGAAGTGACGAACAGAAAGTGACACTGAACTAGTGACACGCGAACGAGTCCGAACTTTCTGGGACACAGTTCACTGTGTCCCTGAAAGGAATTGTTGCCACCTCTAGTGCATATCAGTTCACAAAGAAGGCATTGTTCTATCTATGAAGGGTGCAAAAGCAATATTATGTTAACAAAAAATGTTCCTTATCTAATTTCAGGAGGTCTTGATGTCCACAAAATACCCAAAAGATGAACTTTTGTACAAACGGCTCTTCAACCTTTGTGGAGTGAGGTAGGCCATTGTTATTTTTGGTTATGAAAAAAACCCATCATATAAACACCAATGCATGCTGTAAAGTATGCTGTACAAATATTAAATATGATTCAATGAAATGTGTAATGTGATACATATTGTCTGATCCAGATGGCTTGCTATTATAATATAATTCTTCATACCTATTTTCGCTGTACTGTACTTGTGCTGTGCAATGACAATTCATTTGAATCTCATTTAATTATACATTAACACTTTTTCTCCTCAATCAGCGTGTGTGTCATTTAAACTCCTCCCTGTTTCCTGGGCCTGCTCCAGGTTCCTGGGAAACGGCCTGGTGTCCTCCACCAACCACCAGCAATGGTACAAACAAAGACGCATCATGGACCCCGCCTTCAGCAGTCTGTGAGTCAAATTGAACTGGATTTGGAAACTGAATCAAGCACTATAACACCAAAGCACCCACACATCAACAATATCTTCCTCACATGTTTCTCAATACACTAAATAAACACATTAAATGCATTCTGGATACACACAATCTCAAGTCAAGTCAAGTCAATTTTATTTGTATAGCCATTACATTACATTACATTACAGTCATTTAGCAGACGCTTTTATCCAAAGCGACTTACAATAGTGTGTTTCAACAAAGGAAGGTAAGAGAACAACTCGTCACCAGAAGTCAAAAGTGCATTTCATTCCTAACAAGTCTCCAAGAACTGAGCCAGTGCTCAGGTAGAAGTACAATACGTTGGCCCTTGAGAAGGAAAGCAGAGTGGGGATCCCTCCTTCCAGGGATGGTTCAGGAGTCTCCACACACACACACAAAGCAGTATTTTCCGTGCTAACGCCAACTCAGACTTCTGGCATCCCTTCCAGGTACCTCAGGGGCCTGATGGGAACCTTCAACGAGAGGGCCGAACACCTCATGGATGAACTCACCAAGTTAGCGGATAGCAAACAAGAAGCAAAGATGATGCAGTTAGTCAACCGTGTGACCCTAGACATTATCACCAAGGTACTCGACCCAAATCAGTCTGTCCTCCATGTCAAGTCACATGTTAGTGAAATGGTATTTTTTTTTTATTGTCCTGGCATTACACTTTCCACTGCTCACAGAACTATTTCTCAGGAATAGTTTTCCTCAAAAATATTCAAAACGATTATGTAGCAGACGACGCTGCCACCAACCATTAAAATGGCTACTTGATGGCTCCTCCTAAAGACAAGGACACAGAGTGATGAGGAATCTGGTTTATTGTAAGAGTTTGAATCATGGTGAACAGAGCAGATGGAACATGCTAGAGCTCTTCTCTCTTGAGTGTGTGTGGTGGTGGAGGCTGCTTTAACCTGTGGGCCTTGATTAACAACGACCCACAGGTGTACAACCATAGAGTAATCAGTCTGACTCAGGCCAGATAAGGCTGCCTCAACCAGCCACCAACCACACACACACTCCAGTTTATTGTACATTTAATACATAACACAGTTTATATCGTTTTTGTTTTATTGCAAACCTACAGGTGGCCTTTGGAATGGAGTTGGACCTTGTCAACAACAACGACTCACCTTTCCCCAAAGCCATTGAGACTTGTCTGAAAGGCATGGTCGCTAATATTAGAGACCTCCTTTTTGAGGTACTGCTATCTGATCACATGTGGGGTCGAGGGATTGCCTTTATTTGCATATGGATGAGAGTACGATCAGAGTCCCAAATCAGGCAGCAGCAGGAGAAGAGGCCCAGGCAAAAACTGTGAATGGAAGTTAGAATACTGTGTTGATGTACGAATGACCAGAAAACTTACCAGAAAACTTACCAGAAAACAGAACATATGTATCATTTAATATCAACATATTAAATTATGAGACTACGATTTTGGCCATATCCCCCAGCCCTATTTTCAATAGAAGTTGCTTATATAACTGCATACCCCTGCTTATAACTGCATACCCCTGCTTATAACTGCATACCCCTGCTTATAACTGCATACCCCTGCTTATAACTGCATACCCCTGCTCACTGCCTGCTGTATATTCATTTACATATATTTATCTGGTTGATATAACTGCATACCCCTGTTGATGCGTGTATACTTACCTGTATATACAATATATATACCTATAATTCTGCACATATGTCATACTCTAAGTTATTTTATACCTGTTTTTATACCGAGCAGACTGTTTTTACATCTTATTTAACCACTGTACATTATATATCACCATGCACTTTACGGTAACATTTTCACTCTGGTTAGAGGCGAAATCATTTTAGGCTATACTGTACTTCTGCTGTACACTGACAATCAATTAGAATCTCATCTCATCTAATCTAATGTGACATTTGACTTTAACATCTGACATCCTCCAGCTGAAACCCTGGAACCGCCCCTTCATCAAGGAGGTGAGGGAGGCCTGCCAGCTTCTGCGCTCAGCAGGAGCGGCCTGCATCTCCGAGCGGAGAACCGCCATCCAGAACAGAGACAACGTTCCCAAAGACATCCTCACGCAGATCATCAAATCAGCGGGACAAGGTGGTGTCACACACACTCTATTACACACACTGTATCACACATACTGTATCACACATACTGTATCACACATGCTGTATCACACATACTGTATCACACATGCTGTATCACACATACTGTATCACACACACTGTATCACACATACTGTATCACACATACTGTATCACACACGCTGTATCACACACACTGTATCACACACACTGTATCACACATACTGTATCACACACACTGTATCACACATACTGTATCACACACACTGTATCACACATACTGTATCACACACACTGTATCACACATACTGTATCACACACACTGTATCACACATACTGTATCACACACACTGTATCACACATACTGTATCACACATACTGTATCACACATGCTGTATCACACACACTGTATTATACTTACTGTATCACACACACTGTATCACACACACTGTATCACACATACTGTATCACACACACTGTATCACACATACTGTATCACACACACTGTATCACACACACTGTATCACACATACTGTATCACACACACTGTATCACACATACTGTATCACACACACTGTATCACACACACTGTATCACACACACTGTATCACACATGCTGTATCACACACACTGTATTATACTTACTGTACTGGCCAGTATGGCTACCATAGTATACAACACTCTATCTCTGTACATATATTGTATACACACCAGTTTGATATACCTAGTCGACAGTTTTTTACGTCCCATTTAACTACTGTACATTGTATATTACTATGTACTTTACTGCAACATTTGCACTCTAATTAGATGCCCAATTATTTACTCTGTACTTGTGCTGTGCAATGACAATACATTTGAATCTAATCTAATCTAATCTAATTTAATTTAGGTGACCACAGTTTTCAATTCAGTGGCTCCTCCCTGTGAAGCATCATTTGATAGAATGATATAATGAATGAATGAATCATTTTTTTGTATTGCGAAGAAGAGATGACTAAAGACGACGAGGACTTCATGTTGGACAACTTTGTGACTTTCCTCATCGCGGGTGAGTCATCAAATGAATGTGATGACATGAATCATTCTGCATCACCAGGGAGCAGCATATTCTGACTTCTCTGCGACTTCGTGATCATCATGGAACTTGGATTTCACTCAGACAGGACCACAGCAATCAGCTGGCGTTCTGCATCATGGAACTGGGACACCGACACCGGAGCAGTACGACACTGGGAAGACACCCGACATCCTGGAGAAGTACGAGGAAGTACCAGAAGGGAGGAAGCAGCACACTGTCATGGTTGATTCATAACGGGGAGGTTTGACGTGGAGGTTGTGTCCCGTGTTTCCCCAGAGTGCAGAAAGAGGTGGATGCCGTCATCGGAATGAAGCAGGAGATCAGCTATGATGATTTGGGAGAGCTGACCTACCTCACACAGGTACACACACTCCCATCACAATGAAGAAGTTGAAGGACCACGGGTAGTAGCAATGCACCTTCAAATGAATTCAAATGTGTAGGAAAACGCGATGAAAGCTAGTTTACAATTACAATATCGTTAGAATTATAGTAAGTATTTAGCGCGAATACAGCAACAGAAACCTTCTTGATTAAATAAGTCTTGATTATTTTCCACTTACAATGCATGAATCTTCCATTTTAGAGGTGTGGGTTGTTGTTTTGTAAACTATGTCGTTCTATGAGTAGAGTGTGTTCCTCCTGTTTCAGGTGCTGAAGGAGACCCTGAGGCTGTACCCCCCCGCTCCGGGAACCTCTCGGGAGGTGTCCGACGACATGACCATCGGTGGTGTCCACGTACCTGGAGGAGCCATACACGTGGTTAGTCTGGTCCAGGGCTTCTCACAGTCTCAATGGGCCTCCCTTCAGAGAACCCACAATCCTGACAATCCCTATTCAAATATTCAGACAAGAAGCCGATTTAAATGTGGGTACATTTTTGGGAATGAAATGCACTTTTGACTTCTGGTGACGAGTGGTTCTCTTACCTTCCTTTGTTGGAACACACTAAGTCGCTTTGGACAAAAGCTGTTTAATTTATTATTATTATTATTATTATTATTATTTTTGTGGCTTTGGTTTTGCCACAACAGGCTCATGCCACGGCACTGCTAGTGTGAGCAACCTCTCCATTTTTCCATTAACTGACGTTTATCAATTCATTAAAAAAATAATGATTTAAAAAAAACATAAAACCGTTACGTTCTGGGGAAATTCTCTGCGTCTCCCTTGAAACCCTCTGGCGCCCCCTAGAGGAGGCGTGCCTCACAACAGTCTAGTGGTCAAGTCATACATTGCCTTGAAACGCAAGGAACGGAAAGGTAATTAAAGGTAAAATAAATACAAATACTAGGCAAAATAATGACAAGGGGGATATGTTAGTCTAGAAGTTAGTTATAGCACTGTATACCTGTCGTCCTTACTGTCATCAACAGATATTCACTGGAAGGCACTTTGGATAAAATGCATTTGTTTTTTAAATGAGTTTGGTTTGAAATACATTTTTGTGTCTTTTTTACAGTTTGACCTTATGTTTGTGGGAGGATGGAAAAATTCTTCAAGGACCCACAGACGTTCGACCCGGACCGGTTTCATCCAGACGCACCCAAGTGAGCGGGTCGACATTTAAAACAAGAAGATGTATTGTTAGTGGATATTAATTATTTGTGACCAACATATCGCCCATAGGAATAATACACAAAATGTGCTTTTTCTTCTCAAATGACCCAGGCAATTAACTCATTAGCTCTCTAATGATTATAAATTGTTACCTACCAAATGAAACTAATGCAGTATAATGTTTGAAAGGGAGGGGGGGGGGGGGAGGGGGGTCATTGAGGTCAATCGTTCAACATGAACTTCTGACTTTCCATCTTCTCTTCAGCGTGTATTGACTGCAGCTGTCTTCCTACAGGCCTTACTACTGCTACTTCCCCTTCTCTCTGGGACCACGCGGCTGCCTGGGACAGAAGTTTGCACAGGTGGGTGACATGGTAGACGCACCCAACCGTCTGCTAAGCACACACACACACAAGACACAAAAGACACACACACACTGAGCAGTGAGCTATGCTATGATGGGATGTTTCAGATGGAGGCCAAGGTGGTGATGGCCAAGCTGCTTCAGAGGTTCGAGTTCAGCCTGGTACCGGGACAGTCCTTCGACATCCAGGACAATGGAACCCTCAAGCCCAAGAGCGCGGTCGTTTGCACCCTAAAACACAGGGCAAATCACAAGATGTGAAACTTTACTGTTTGCGACGAACAACTGTTGTTCAACCGGCGTCTCTCCTGGTGTGGTGTGGTGTGTGGTGGCCAATTTGAGGAGGTGTGCGACTCCCAGCCCAAAAAGGGTTAGTTTGGGTTTGATCGCCAAGTTCCAAAGCCTACTTGCTGCTTAGTGATCTAAAAGATGTAAGTGAAGCCCCTGTTTCAGGTCGAATTCGAACACAGATTTAAGAGATTTAAAAAAAGCGTTTGTGGTTGAGAGTTCTCGGAAGAATGCGGCGTGTTATCCCCGTGGTTACGGGGTTAACCCTAACCCTAACCCTAACCCTAACCCTACCCAACTGTTACCTTCACCGGGCACGAAAAGTACACAGCTTGAGTTCAGAGCAGAGTACGGTGTTAACTCTGACCAAATGGCTTATATCAGTTTGTTGACTATGTAATAACACATAACTACCACCGTTTAAAACAAAACTAAAAAATAGTTTGTTATGTTCACTGCCCCTTTTAAAAAAGCCCAGTCGCTTTGGGTCAACACTTTATCGGCTAAATAGAAACACAACACCATTGTAGGCTAATCTCTGACCAACCTGATTTGCTGATTTGCTTCTGACAAACGGATCATTTGTTCTCTTGTTAATAAAACCAAATGTATTCATGAAAACAAAGAGTCATTCATTACATTCTTTCATTTTAATTGTTCCATGGGGCTCCCGAGGATTTAAATACAGATCATTTTACATTTTTAAACATTCTTCCAAAAAGGGTTCAAAATGGGTTATTATGGCATTTTATATATGCCATACTTTCTCCTTTATTGTACAAAATGTCCAATGTTAATCCAAATAATAATATTAATTCCGTTTATCCCATTTGTATGTTATTAGCAGTATACGCCCCATCGCTCCTTAGGGACATGTAGTACATCGTCCTACCGCTTGATGGCGCTGTTACTCCGTGACAGACATGTCCAGGGCACCTGTTAGGCTCTTAACTCACGTGTCTTTTTTGGGGCTTTTCAATACTTTTTGTTGTTGTTGTATAAAGCCAAATAAAACATAACCTGCTAAAGAATATACACATCAGAATCCCTCATTGGCCACCCCCACCTCCACCACCACCCCCCACCCCCACCTCCACCACCACCTCCACCACCACCTCACCTCCTCTACCACCACCACCTCCACCACTATCTCTACCACTACCACCTTCAACCACCACCACCTCCACCTCCTCTACCACCACCACCACCTCCACCTCCCCCTCTACCACCACCACTTATGCCACAACCACCTTCAACCACCACCACCACCTCCACCTCCCCCTCTACCACCACCACTTATGCCACAACCACCTTCAACCACAACCACCTCACCACCACCACCTCCACCTCCTCCACCACCACCTCCACCTCCCCCTCTACCACCACCACTTCACCCACCTACCACCACCTCCTCCACCACCACCTCCACCTCCCCCTCTACCACCACCACCTCCTCCACCACCACCTCCACCTCCCCCTCCTCCACCACCTCCTCCTCCTCCTCCTCCTCCTCCTCCTCCTCCTCCTCCTCCTCCTCCTCCTCCTCCTCCTCCTCCTCCAGCAGCAGCACGCAGGGCGACCTCTCTGGGAGGAGGGTTTACGGGCATCGTGACGTAGGTCCGTCCATAACAACACACCAGCAGCGCTCCGCAGCGAGTAGCGTTGCGCCCTCCTTTTATTCCAAAGTGTTTGTTTTGATTGTCTTTGAACGCTCACAATCTTGCTTTTACTTTTTTAACGTACTATTTTTTTGGATGGATGGATGGAGAAAGAACCTCTCGGAACAAAGTGGTGTGGGGGGGGAATATTAATATGAATTAATATGCAGTTGACGGACGGAGAGGGACCACCGCGCGGACCTGATTGGGAATAAGTATCGATTGCGAATTCGAATTCGTCCCCGTTTCACTTTCGTGGACCACGCATAGACTACAACAACTACAATCGCGTTCTCTGCAATGCTTTTCTTCTTTTTCGGGACTCTTTTAATAATACCTGCTCTTGTTTCGGTCAGCCGTGCAGGACTGTAGTATAGGCTCCCATTGGTGCTATTTTTTAAATGTCGGGCTTAATGAAACGAAGCGCAGTTTAAATAAACAATCACAACTTGTGAGGTGGTTTCAGGTCGAGACTTGGGACGCTGGGGTTTGGGGACCCCTTTTTTCGAACAAAAAGCAGACTTTTTAGTTTTAAAACCCATTGAGAATCGTGTCATGGCTACCAACAGCCCGTTGGAGGACGGACCCCGGGGGGGGGATGACCACCTCCTCCAGGGCAACCCGCCGGACCCGCACGAGGACCTGGTGCTGAGGCTGCGGCGGGCGGACGGCGAGAGGATGACCCTGATGATGGAGCACGGGAACATGATGAAGGACGTCAACAGGCGCCTGCAGCTGCACCTGCACGAGATCCGCAGCCTGAAGGAGGTCAACCAGAGGCTCCAGGACGACAACCGGGAGCTGCGGGAGCTCTGCTGCTTCCTGGACGACGACCGGCAGAAGGGCAAGCGGCTGTCCCGCGAGTGGCAGCGCTTCGGCCGCCACACGGCCAGCGCCATGTGGCGGGAGGTGGGCACGTACACCGCCAAGCTGAAGGAGCTGGAGGTCAACCAGGACAGCGTGGTCAGGGAGAACGGCGAGCTGAAGGAGATCATTCTCATGCTTGACGAGGAGAGGAGCTGCCAAGGCGCCGGGTCACGGAGCTCCATAGACAGTCAGTCCAGTTTGACCCAGCTCAACGGCGGCGGCGCCGGCGGCCGGGACGTCGGGGATGGGAGCAGCACGTCCAGTAGTACCGGGAGTGCCGGCAGCCCCGACCACCAGCACCACCAGCACCAGCAGCAGCACGCAGCACCACCAGCACCACCAGCAGAACCACAAGCCCAACTCCGAGGGCACCAAAGTGGGCAGCAGTATGGGGAGGTCCATGGATGACCTGTCCGCCACTCACCTTCAAAGGAGCATCCCCAATGGACTGAACGGTTAGTCCAAACACTCATAAACACCAAACACCACACTTTGCGTTGCTTTCCATTACCCGTTTGGGTCTCAAAGTTCTCCCAGGAAGGATATTATCTATCAGCTGTCGTGGCACAAGATCTCACAGTTGAAAAGTTGCCGATTCACTTCACAATAAATCCAATTCAACTTTAATTA
>JANIIK010003440.1:0-10880 GCA_027704905.1 Muraenolepis orangiensis
TGAGTCGGAGGAGAGCACTCTGTGGGGTGGCGAAATGACTCCTCAGTAGGGCCACAGTCTCTGTGTAACCCGCTGCGGGGCCGAGAGTTTCAAACACACGCTGTCCCTCTGCTCCTAGACAGTGCAGCAGCAGTGCACGTTTCCTCTCCAAGGACACTCTCTCCAAGCCGGCAGCTAGGATATCTGTCTCGAACGAGGAAATCCAGCGGGGCCACGGTATCAGTGGCTCGCCTGGCGTGGCTAGGAAGGGGGAGGGTGGTGGTATCGAACAATCAGACATTCTCGTCGCCAATGATATGTTCGAATAATGGAGAATGAGACGGGAGTTAACGTTGGAGTTGAGTCTACTCCATTTAATGAACACACACAATCAAACAAGATCCGGTCACCACATATATCACATTGCGCATTGATACAGTGCACTGAGTGTAGTGCCAGATGTAACAGACTACTCGTCGGTCTACTACCTGCCGGTACTCCGCGGATCGTCCTCCCCGTGCACCCTTGTGTTTTGTGTGTGTCCCTGAGAATAAAGTCGTTCGTATCGCTCCACTGTGTCGGTGTCTGCGTTCGGGGTCCAACCCACTCCCTTCTTGTGACAAAATGCACGCTTTAAACGTCTAGCAAAGCTGCTTTAAGCAGATAATGATGTCTCATTACACTGATAATGGCTTTATTTATATCTGTGCGTTTAGGTACATCGTATGGCAAGTTACTGCCACGGCTAGTTACGTTTTCTTGCTGTTATAATATCTTTACAAGATTTTTGAGCTTTCAGCTGTGTGCCCTTTATTTGTTCTATTCATGTATTTGACAATTACAGAAACATACATTTTCCTTGATTTATTAAGGCAAAGTTATATCTCACTGAAAACAATTACATATTTATTCAACAAGAACATCTGTGTTTGTTGACGGTAGAAATACCTGGCATGGCAATAAGAATTTAATGGCATTTTACCTGGCATTGAAACAAGAATTTCATTGTTAACCTCACAAGAATATCATATTTAGGTCAACAAGAAGGTCCAAGTTGGCAGAACTCTAAATACAATTCCAGCAACATACATTTTCATTGATTTATAAAGGAAAAATATAATCTCACTGAAGCAAGAACTATATGTTTATTCAACAAGAATATCTGTTTGTTGAAGGTAGAAATATCTGGCATGGCAACAAGAATTTAATTGTTAGCCTCACAGGAATATCATATTTAGGTCAACAAGAACATCTAAGTTGGCAGAACTCTTGTCTAAACTTTAAAACCTTAGTTAAGTCAACAACAGTCGTCAAAAGTTGAGAAAACGTAAAAATCTCTTGCATCATGTTGCCTTGATAGGTGTGAAGGCTGAATGGCTGTCATCTGTCAGAGAGATGCTGTGAAGCTCTGGCCTCAGTTCTCAGCTCCAACTCCTCCAGTCTGAGAGAGCTGGACCTGAGTACCAACCACCTGCAGGATTCAGGAGTGAAGCTGCTCTCTGCTGGACTGGGGAGTCCACACTGTACACTGGAGACTCTCAGGTCAGTTGGACTCAATGAGCAAACACTTACAGCACAGGGTTTGATATCAGAAGACATTCAACTGGTTTACATCCATAAAAGTACCAATTCACACATCTAAATAAAGAACATTCATTAGAATCACTCATTCTGGTTTGTGTGTGTGTGTGTGTGTGTGTGTGTTACAACCCTAGTGTGAGGGGTAAGGGCAGCAACATAAGAGCCGATGTAGTCGGGCCAATCACAATCTTTATTGGTCGGGTGTTGAAAGGTATGACTGAAATAATAACGGGTACTGTTAAGTGTAAGTGTTAATATGTCTGTATGTAACTGCACTATAACTGTTCCGCAGTAAGAGGGCGCTATAGGCGTAAGGAGGCGCAGCTATTGTAGCTGACGTCAGGTGTCAGATATAAGGGATTGTTCCCTCCCCTTCTATCTCTCTCTCTCTAGCTCTCACGGAGAGCGGGTCAAGTGGTGCAATGCACATATGAAAATAAACCACGCCAGTTAAGGCTAAATAAGACCTCGTCGTCATGACTGGTTTCTTGCTGAACATGTGACTCTGTCAACAGGTTATGGGCCCAGATCACGAAAGAGCAAAATAACGATAGGTAGTTAGCTGAAAAGTGTAGGCCAGTTTAGCGGCGGGAGAACCGCGTGACGCTAAAGCTAAGCTACAACCAAAAGATGGCGACCAGAGGCAGAAGCAAGTGGCCCACGTTTGACGGAAGGGCAGAAGAATACGAGCTCTGGGAAGAGCGGATGTTGTGCTGTATGCACGGATTGGGGCTGAAAAAGACAATTTTGACGGACCTCACGGGAGACATAACGGAGGCCGCGCAAGCCCTGGATACTAAGCTGAACGCCGACGCATACTGCGAGTTAGCACCACTCCTAGACAACACAAGCTTGGGGCTGATATTCCGGGAAACAAAGGACAAAGGCCGAGAGAGTCTAAAAGTGTTAAGAGAACACTACATCGGCAAAGGTAGGCCCCGGATTGTATCCCTGTATATAACATTGACCGCGCTGAAGAAAGCTAGCACAGAGACCGTGACTGAATACGTCATCAGGGCGAAGCAGATCATCACGGCGCTCAAAAGTGCAGGAGAAGCACCGAGTGATGGACTAATGATGGCGATGGTTATGAGGGGACTACCGGAGATGTATAAACCGTTCACACTGTTGGTGACGCACGGTTCAGCGGACATGTCGCTGGGGGAGTTCAAGGCCAAGTTGCGGAACTTCGAGGCCTCAGAAGACTCAGACCCGGTCGCCGAGGAGGCGGGAGAAAGGGTAATGAAGGCCCGGGCAGCGCCAAAGAAAAAGACCGGACCCCCGACGGAGATGGCGTGTTGGCGTTGTGGAGAAAAGGGTCACCGAAAGGATAATTGCACAAAAACTGTTTGGTGTAGTTTCTGCAAAACTTCGGGACACGCAGACAGAGTGTGTAGAAAGAAGCGCGAACAGAGCGCTCGGTACGCGCACATGCAAGATGGCGGCTGTGGACAAGATGGCCGCAGCGGTGGACGTGAGGCGAGTCGAGACGACGCCCGGAGAGGAGCGGGAAAAGAGGACTTCACCTTCGGGGCGCAGACGGCATACGCCAGCCGGTCAGCGCAGCAGCAGCAGGCCCAAAGGAAGGGACTGATCGTGGACACAGGTGCGTCGTCCCACATTATCAATGACAGGAACCGATTCAAGAACTTTGACAGCACCTTCGAGCCGGAGAGACACAGCATGGAGCTGGCAGACGGGGAGCGCACTTTCGGGTTGGCGCATGGGAGAGGAGACGCACAGGTATACCTCATAGACAGTGAGGGGCGCCGGTGTACAGTGACGTTGAAGAACGCCCTCTACATACCCTCGTTCCCCCAAGAACTATTCTCTGTAAAATCTGCTACTGCAAATGGTGCCAAGGTGTTCTTCAATGAAGGTAACGATGTTCTTGTGAAGCCTGACGGTACGAGATTTAACATTGAGGTGTACAAGAGAATGTATTATCTACAAACAGAATGTAATGAAAATGATGTGTGTAATGTCAGTCATGATATTCAGACATGGCACGAGATCATGGGTCATTGTAATTACGAGGACATTCTGAAGCTGCAGGCGGTAACAGTAGGCATGCACATTAGCGGTGAAAAGCATAGACCTAACAAAGAATGTGATGTGTGTATAAAGGGAAAGTTCACTCAAACAAGGAACAGAGGTCCCACAGAGAAAGTAAAGACACCACTTGAGCTAGTTAACACAGATCTAGCCGGCCCAGTGAATAATGAGTCCATAGGCGGCTTTAAATATATGCAGTCTTTCACAGATGTGTGTACAGGGGCAGTGTTTGTCTACTTTCTCAAAGCAAAGAGTGACGCACTTCAGGCCACAGAGAAATTCCTTGCAGATGTAGCTCCGTATGGCAGCGTAAAGTGCCTGAGGTCCGACAACGGAACAGAGTTCACAAATAGAGAGTTTCAGTCACTGCTGAGAAGGAACAAGATCAGACACGAGACGTCCTCCCCGCACCAAAACAGGATAGCTGAGAGGGAAGGGCACACTCTCTTCGAAATGGCTAGGTGTAAGCTAATAGACGGTAACTTACCTAAGAGTCTATGGCATTATGCGGTCCAAGAAGCAGCTTACACTAGAAATCGGTGTTTTAACAAGCACACGGGCACCACCCCATATACAGCACTGACAGGAAAAAGGTGTGATCTAGCCAGGATGCACAAGTTTGGGTCAGTATGTTATGCTTACCAACAGGACAGAGGAAAACTCGAGTCCAGGTGTGAGAAAGGACTTTTTGTAGGGCATGACAAGGGCAGCCCCGCGTTTCTAGTCTATTATCCCGGTAAGGGGAAAGTGCAAAAGCACAGATTAGTAAAGTTTGTCACAAAGACATGTGAGAACGAGACACAGACACAGGAGCCAGAGCTGGACTCCAGAGTAGGGTGTGAGAAAAGAGAGACGCCACAGCCTAGTGTACTGAGCACAGACATGGAGACAGACGGTCAACAGCCACCGGAGGATGATGGCGAGAAGCACCCTAGGGTGACGCCACGTGCCTCATGCAGTGGGAGATATCCCCCCCGGGAACATAAACCCCCAAAGTATCTGAAAGACTATGCCCAGAGAGAAAGTGATGAGGATGACAGTACACTTACCAGTATAGATTACTGCTACAGAGTAGTGAGTGGTGTACCTCAGACCTTTAAAGAGGCCATGATATCCCCTGAGTCAGGAAAATGGGAGAGAGCGATGGATGAGGAGATGAGGTCCCTGGAGGACAATCATACTTTTACTCTAACAAAGTTACCCGAGGGTAGACAGGCAGTGGGAGGCAAGTGGGTGTACTCAATCAAGGAGGGTATTGAAGGGCACGACAGGTACAAGGCCAGGTTTGTAGCTAAAGGCTACAGTCAGAGGGAAGGAATAGACTACGGTGAGACATTCTCCCCTACAGCTAATCTGACCAGTGTACGGGTAGTTTATGAAGACAACCAGGGAACCATTGCACTTGCCAGAAACCCTGTGTGCCGACAGAGGTGTAAACATGTGGATATAAAATATCACTTCATCAGATCTGTCATCAGAGAAGAAAAGATGACACTGGTTTACTGTCCTACAGATGACATGGTTGCAGACGCTATGGCCAAGCCGGTCTCCAAACTGAAATTGGGGTCATGTTCGGTGTGTAAAATATTGCCTGTTATGTAATATTGACCGCCATGTTCTTTTGATGTTTTGAATTGTTATTTTTTCTTGGAAAAGTTGTACAGTATACACGTCATTCATAAGTGGGAGTGTTAAGTGTAAGTGTTAATATGTCTGTATGTAACTGCACTATAACTGTTCCGCAGTAAGAGGGCGCTATAGGCGTAAGGAGGCGCAGCTATTGTAGCTGACGTCAGGTGTCAGATATAAGGGATTGTTCCCTCCCCTTCTATCTCTCTCTCTCTAGCTCTCACGGAGAGCGGGTCAAGTAGTGCAATGCATATATGGAAATAAACCACGCCAGTTCAGGCTAAATAAGACCTCGTCGTCATGACTGGTTTCTTGCTGCACATGTGACTCTGTCAACAGGTACAAAATGGAAATAAACATGTTCTTTACAAAGCGGCGAGGGTTTCGGGTGGCGCGAAACCTACATAATCCTCAGACTCACTGACACTCATCCACACCTTCCAGTCCACATTCACCCAGGAGGACCTCCTCCCTGGGTTTGGGTTCTGGGATTATGGCTCCTCAGTGTCTCTGTGTCGGTTGTAGCAACACACACACACAGACACACAGACACACACACACACACACACACACACACACACACAGAGTGGCCGACTGGCAGCTGTTTCTAATGGAGGTGATGGCGCTGTCTGACATGTTGTGAGGGTTCCTCTGTCTCTGGGTCTGGGTGACGGTGAGAGAGGACAGAGTACGAGGGGAGGAGGAGACGCCGTCTGGGTCCCTCTCACGTCTCCCTGCTGCATTGTGGCCTATTGTTTAAACGGCTTGATTTGGAGGGCCTGTGGGGAATAAAAAAGGACTCGCTCCATCAAACTCTCCTGAGCCTGGTGTCTTCTGAGTCCCCTGGCAGCCATGTCTGCTACACACACACTTATAGAAACACACACACACTTATAAATACACACACACACACTTAGAAATACAAACACACTTAGACATACTCACACTTATAACACACTTATAGAAATACACACATTTATAAATACAAACACACTTAGAAATACACACATTTATAAATACAAACACGCTTAGAAATACACACACACTTAGAAATACACACATTTATAAACACACACACACTTATAGAAATACACACACACTTATAAATGCACACACACATTTATAAATACAAACACACTTATAGAAATACACACACACTTTTATCACACTTAGCATATAACAATGTATATTTTATTACATTGATTTATATACATATATATATATATATTGCTCTTTTTCTGACATTGCATTTTTATATATTTAACTTATACAGTTTGGTACTTTTTTACTTTTATCCTATTCTGTTTTTATAACTGCTGTCTGTCGTCGGGTATTGCACATACGATTTTCACTCATTGCTTATACTTGTATAAACTGTGAAGTGACAATAAATTAGACTTGACTTGACTTATAGAAATACACACATTTATAAATACACACACACTTATAGAAATACACACATTTATAAATACACACACACTTATAGAAATACACACATTTATAAATACACACACACTTATAGAAATACACACATTTATAAATACACACACACTTATAGAAATACACACATTTATAAACACACACACACTTATAGAAATACACACATTTATAAATACACACACACTTATAGAAATACACACATTTATAAATACACACACACTTATAGAAATACACACATTTATAAATACACACACACTTATAGAAATACACACACACTTATAAATACACACACACTTATAGAAATACACACATTTATAAACACACACACACTTATAGAAATACACACACTAATATAAACACACACACACACTTATAGAAATAAACACACATTTATAAATACACACATATTGAAATACACACACACACATATTTATAAATACACACATAAACACATATTGAAATACACACACACACACACACACACACTGAAGTACACACACTGTAGTGCTTACATTGTCTTCCATGAAAGCGGTCCGTGGCGCCAATAAGGTGGAGGACCGCTGTTATAATGGACTTCAATGGGGAGCTTGGGGAGGACGGACCTCCGTACCGTACTTAATTGCGCTAGGGGGCGCTGTTGGTATTTTGAGCACTTTGAGTTTTGCCCACGCAAATCAAAAGTGCATTATAAATATAATTTATTATTATTATTATTATTGTGCCTTCGAAGTGTTAAAACGGTTATATTATTTTCACAGATGAATCTGTTAATCTTTTCTGTGGCAAGATGCCAGGGGCATCATATAAAAAAAATTGATAAAAAATATATAGAAAAACAATTTCTGTATTTGTACTCACATTGTCTGAACAAATATACAGAACAACTAAAGGTTATTTTGCAGGGTTGATTGCTTACTTAGCCCCATAACAGTATATAACATGAATAATAATCACACATCAGTCATATATTTTTATGAATAGACATTTATTAAAAAAAAAAAAGTAATAATAATTTAAAAAAAAACAGGATAAGATTGTATTTACAAAAAAGAATTTTGTCTTAGCCATGTTCTAGCCTACTAGCCTCATTATTTATATTCTTGTTCTGTTCATTTCCAATGATAGTCCAAAAAACAGTTCATGTCCTCTGAAAAGCAAAGACGGACATCCCACCTGCTGCCCTGCGTGTTGGTGTGTCCTTTACTGCAGCGTCTGCAGCGTCCTCTCCTTCTCTTCATGGGGAAATGTGCCATTAGGTCCTTGCCAGCCTCCAGTGGGGGGTGGTGTACACACGGCCTCTTGGATGGGCCCACGTTTGGGGACTCCCATCCCCCGAGGATGGTCTCTTCTGAGCAGTCAAAGGGCTCCTTGTTATTGGGCTCCCATTGCCTGAAGGTGGTCTTCCTCTCGTTGGTTTGGTTGGAGAGTTGCTCCTTGCTGGTGGCATTCTGAAATGGAAAAAGTAGAAGTAAATAAATAAATAAATAGATAGATAGATATAAATAATACACATGCTTATTATATTGCAGTAGAAATAACTATACTACTAGTACTACTAGGAACCAGATGTATATTCCAGCCACACAATAATGTCTGGCTTTGCAGCAAGCATCCCAATTATATTTACACATTCCACATTTACACCTATTTACACCACAAAATAATGCATGCCCCATTCACCCAGACCCAAGGCGCCCCAATTTACACATTTACATCTCTTTACACAAATGATCATACTAAAAGGATGCATGCATCCACTATTCACCAACATTCCTGAACATTCAAAACATGTTTCTGCCAGAACCAGAGCAAGTTAAATAAGTTAAAGTTATTTATTTTTAAACTCATAAGATATGGATACAGTTGGCTATAGATAGAGTTTCAAATAATTCTACCAGAAATAATGTATTAATTTATTAAATTCTGGCTTTAACTCAAAATCTTAACAGAGAAAACACATTTAGAACTTGGCTATCGTGAATTATCAAAGACATTCTATTTATATTAGTATTTTCTTTCCCATATGTGAACATATGATAAGTGCAATGTCCCCATGTAATGTGTAAGGTGCACATGCTATTTTCACTACCACTCTCCCCCAAGGTTGTTTAATTGCAACAGAGACATAACAAGCTCAAAATCAAATGTGATGAATGTATTCCACAATAACTAAATATATACATGTACTAGACATTGTAATAATCACCAAAACATGTTTTACTTCCTTGCATCTGACAAATCCAGTCCAATAAAACCAAGAGGTGTTGCTGGCATGAAGATTAGTCAGTTGTGTGACTTGGAGGCCAGAGGGTGGACCTATGAACAGATTTACTATCCAATAGCATCGGGAGGCTGAACAACAGGACCCATTCACTATGGAAAGAAAAATAAATGTACAGACTTTTTTTTAACTAACTAAAAGTGATGTTGTAACTTTGCAACTGAGGGCCTTACAGGGTTTAAGAAAGCGAAAGTAACCTTTTAAGCAGAAGTCAGGCAGCAACGGACGACGTGGAGGCAGTTCTTCTCTGTCTGGAGACAAAGTAAACAAGTCTTTTTTAAACTAAACGGTGGACAGCGTTATAAGGTGAGTAGTGAGTGTTGACCAAGGGGTTAAAGAGTATGTCTCTAAACGTGTTATGCACCAGCCTGTTAGAACTGACGCACTTTACCGTTTTCACACAGCATGCGGCATCGACTTCCTTATTAGTTAACACGGAAGTCGATATGGTATTAGTTAGTGCGCATCGAATACACTGGCTGTGTTCCATTTCAGGGGCATATATAATATATATATATTATATATTATATATATAAGAGAGAACCATGGGCTAAGAGAGATCCATGGGCAGGTAAATATATATATATATAATATATATATAATATATATATATATATATATATACATACATATATATATATACATACAAATATATATACACACATATATACAGTATATATATACACGTATATATATATATTCCCCTGAAATGGAACACAGCCATTATGTTCACATCTCTTCGATACCAGGTTTTCTTTAGACCATTGTTAAGTTAGTGTAGTATTATATGTATATTATATGTATATATGTATACAGGGACGTGCACAGACAAGAGCAGGAGCTCAAGTGAGGAAAAAGGGCACTTCCCATAATCATTTATAAAAAAAAATTTGAAACAAAAAGTTAAGCCAAGCAATAGAATACTGAATTGTCTGAATACATTAATGATCCAATACATTATTATTATTATTATTATTAATATTATTACACTTACCGCACACATAACATAAAATAACGGCTGTTGACAAGGACTTAGTTTCAGTGGAACTACAATTCCCTCCTTTCACATATGAGGGTGGGTCGCTGTATCATGTAATGATTAAGATCTATCAGCATATAACAAACTAGTACAATTAATAGTTATTAAATGAGCAGCCAACAATCTAAATTATGAAGTTACGGTTTAAGGCAGGACATTACAGGCAAAAAGATCGTTTTTTAATGTACTTGTAAATTTTGTTCTTCCAAAAAAACATCCAAAAAACGAAATGGTGTTTGTTTCAAGTCAAGTCAAGTCAAGTTTATTGTCACATCAAAGTTATACAAGTATAAGCAATGGGTGAAAATCGTATGTGCAATACCCGACGACAGACAGCAGTTATAAAAATAAGTAAAAAGTACAAACTGTCTAAAGTTAAATATATAAAAATATATAATGTTCAATAGACTAGTTAATTATTCATGGTTTTATGACGGGGATGGTTCATAGTGATAGACTCTTATTGTTCCAGTGATTTTTACCTCATCTGTGGAAGAGAAATTTCAGAGAGATATTTTCCTGTAAACAGCTAAAGTTCAAAAGGGAAATAAAGGCTGAGGGTCATGAGTTATTGCTGTTCTATGGAGAAGATAACATCTATTCTGAAAAGGAAAAATAAAACCTTTGATAGGGTTTGGGGCCCGTTTACCCAACTGTTAGGGGATGTTAATGTGTCAAACATGCTAAGAAATCATAACAATGGGAATCCATGAGAGGGATCTGGTTAAAGAAAAAGTAAAGTACCTCTAAATCTGTTGTGACGATGTACACTTTTTAGGATAATGATGCTGCTGCCTAATTGTTTTTTTATCTATTATTTCATGTTATGTCATTTTTATATTATATACTATATTATTATAATTTTTTTAGATATAC
>JANIIK010003441.1:0-10875 GCA_027704905.1 Muraenolepis orangiensis
GTGATTGGGTAAATGCATGTGAGTCGGTGAATGTGTGTGAATGGGTGATGGTCTCTTCATGCACGCTTCTAAAACTCTTCCTCTTTTCAACTAAATGATAACAGAATGAATCTAACACCAACTAGTTTTGCAGATATGTTTCAACTTGTGGTTAATAACGTCCGTCCCCAGTCCCTCTGTGGCTGTCAACAAGAAGTAGGAAGTGTGACGCTCGCTATAGGGGTTACTTACAACACATAACTTTGGACGATTTTACGATGTTGATGATTTATGATCATAAGTCCACACGGTATCACTGATAGATGGACAGAAAGGTGCCATTTTGAACACAACACAGCCCAAAGCAAGTTACAGCAGATATACCTTTCACTGTGTGGTCGGCTACGGTCGGGTTGGATGTGCTTGTGTGAGTTGTGCCTGTGGCTCCGTGTGGATTAGAAGCAAGGACAGAACAAAGAGAAACACAGAATTAGTATCTTCATCACTCTTTACAACAAATATGCCTGAAGATATCGGTTTGGACAAGATCTAGAGATCTTTTTTATCTTGTATAAGTTAATAACTAAGATAAATAACTGAAGTTCATGTCTAACAGTGAACTCGGAACAAAACAAACCATCTTCAAATGTTAACATAATTTAACTCATGTTTACAGTTAAAACTGAACAATGTAGGATGATTTCATGATACGATTGTTGGTTATAGATGTTAGATCGTCAGGTTTCAAACACACGTTCCTTGACCAGAAGGACTTCCACTACCAAGTCATATCAGAGTAACAGTGGATTGATAAAGACCACATTTTCAAACACGGCTCCGCAAGACAGAAATGAAATACCTTTCGGTACAGTTGTGCTTGGTTTAGACCTGCTTGTGTAAGTTGGGCCTGCTGCTCAGTGTGGATTAAAACCAAGGACAGAGCAAAGGCAAAAACAAAGACACGTGGAATCAGTACAGTGAGGACATGAGATTCATTATGCTCTAAGTATACACCATTACAGTGCTGGGTGAGAAAACTCTCCATTCGCTATAATTGACGCTTTTCAATTCATTCTAATGCATTTGTTCAAAACATAAACCATTGTTCACTATTCTGGGAATTAGTTTCTCTGCGCCTCCTTGAAACCTTTTGGGTTCAATGATTAGAACCCCAAAGTGTACATTTAGGTACATAGATTAAAATATAAATACTTACTTAAGTTAAGTTTTAGGTCATACCGTGCCATATCGTTGGATTGTTCTGATGATGAGTACTGTCTGCAGGTGTAATCACCTTCATCGTTCTCATCCATCTTCTTTATGACCAGAGAACACTCCTCTGTAACACATAGTCTCTCCACGTGGTCCTTGCTAACTTTCCCTTCACCAACCAATTCTTCAGTCTCTCTATTCTTACTGAACAGCCAGGTAACTGTGGAACAGTCATGTTGAGCCCCAGCACACGGGAGAGAGACAGAACCTCCAGCTCTGACCTCTGTTGTTGTTGTTCCTGCATACTTAGAGTCAGGTACTTTGTGACATTCATCTTTGTTTTTAAGTGTATCTGTGAGAAAGAGAGCGTTCAGCTATGTAATGGGTAACACTTTAGAATAAGGGAACATGAATTGGCATTAGTATATTTAAAGTGGTTCTTACCTTCGCACGGCTTGGAACCGGACATATCTATCTATCTATGTATATGTCTGTCTATCTATCTATCTATCAGTCTGTCTGTGTGTCTGTCTCCATATATGTATCTGTCTGTCTGGTAACTCCAACTACTGCTCACTGTGGAGAGCAAGGCTTCTTTCAGAGAGCACTCTGTCACTTCCTCAAACCTGTACTCTACTCTCTTTTCACATGAGAGTTTATCTGGTAGAGACACACAAAAAAACCCACACACACACACACACACAGTGTCTGGAGACAGGTCATGTGTCTAAAACAAGGAAGCAGTCAGTTACTCTCTCGGACAGTCGTCCCATTGGTCAAGAGAGACGTGCGCATGTGTGCGTGTAGCGTGCTAGCATGTACGCGAACGTAGCATGTACGGTAATTTAGCAGGCCGGGTAACCTCGATTGTTTGCATGTTATTTCACATAGATCATTGGCACGTTAGCATACTTAACGTGTGTGTGTGTGTGTGTGTGTGTGGGGGGGGGGATTAGAGGGGGGGGGGGGGTTCATTGGTCACCGTGGCAACAGAGTTTGCTAATGAGGGCGAGCACGGCGTTTGTCCCCCTGAACATCCAGCCAATCACAGGGCGCTGGTTGCGGTTTGTGTGTGGCGGAGACTGGCATGCATTCTGCATCACATCACAGACAGCTGTCTCTGTGACAGAGCCCCTTCAGTACTTATATATACAATAGCAATTTGTAATGTTATATTCTTTCAACAATATTTGCAATTGTCGAGAGTGACACGCGTGCTGACCACACGTGTCATATAATTATTATTATCAGTAAGCACATGCATTCTATCAATGTAATATATATATATACATATATACATACATATATATATATACATACATACATACATATATATATATATACATACATACATACATATATATATATATATATATATATATATATATATATATACATATATATATATATATACATATATATATATATATACATATATACATACATATATATATATACATATATATATATATATATATACATATATATATATACATACATATATATATATATATACATATATACATATACATATATATGCTTACCTTAAAAGGTGCTTGCTTCTCTCCCCACTCTCTCTCTCACTGTCTCTCTCTCTCTCACTGTCTCTCTCTCTCTCACTGTCTCTCTCTCTCTCTCATTCTCCTGTCAAACTTGTCCTGCCCCTTTATAATCATTTACAGTTAGCTTTACACCTGGGCCAGTGGATAACCTGCTGCAGCCACGGCAACCGCTCAAAGGGGACACCTCTGTCCATCTGTCTCACGCACACACACACACACACACACACACACACACACACACACACACACACACACACACACACACACACACACACACACACACACACACACACACACACACACACACACACACACACACACACACACACACACACAGTAGTGCTGTGTTAACAGCGGTTAGAAGCTCTCTGTGTTTCCGTGGACACGGAGAAACATGGCTGCTTGTTTGGGGTTCAAAGTTGTCAGACTTTGTGGATAGAGATTTGGGGGGCGGTCGACATAGAGGATGCATTACTCGTCCCAGTAGGTCCAACTGGGAGCTGCCCAGTACAACCACTGGTGGACACACACACACACACACACACACACACACACACACACACACACACACACACACACACACACACACACACACACACACACACACACACACACACACACACACACACACACACACACACACACACACACACACACACACACACACACACACACCACAGAGTCCGTCCTGCTATTGTCTTGTCAGTCAAAGATGAACACTCTCCCACCCCAGCACACCACACCCCCACCCCACCCAAAACAACCACCTGGGGAACTCTACTGAAAGTAAAGGACAAGAGAGAGAGTCCGTCTCAGTTCAAAACACTGGGACGCACGTTCAGCCCTGTGGCATAGCGGCAGTTGCGCGTTGTTTCTCGGGTGAAATGCGATGATGTTTTAGGACGATATTCACCCAACCGTCGCTTGACGCGGTAGGACCTACCAGTAAACACTACACCCCCCTTGTCTCTCTTACTTTAGGGAGATAGGCGGCGTTACGGATCCGATCCACCATCTCCTGGCCCTCGGGGTGCACGTTGGCGACGTGCGTCCACATGCGCTCCCAGGTGGGGCTCTCGATGGGGAAGCCGGCGCGGTTCACGTAGAACAGAGCCCCGCCGTCCTTCTTCTTCTCCTCTTCCTCCTCCTCCTCCGGGGACGGGGGGCTGTTGCTCGCCGGAGACGACTGCTCCCCCCCGGCGCCGCCGCCGGTGCCGTAGCGCAGGAGGCAGTGGGAGCTGGTGCTCTTGGACCGGCCGTGTCTGCTCAGCTTGACCGGCGACGGGCCCGACCGGCCGGGGGAGTTGGGGCCGGTCATCGCTCTCAACACACAAGGGACAGGATAGCGGGACCGCCCGGCGGGGCTAGAACATCCTCATTGTGTGTGTGGTGTCCGTTTGATTCCGGGTGTACATGTTGCTGCTATACTCCCAAGTCACCGGCGATAACTGTAATACGATATCAATAGGGCCATACCGATAAAAGAAACACCCCGCATTTTACATCGTCGAGTCACACAGGGGGGTTAAATAGGGGCCATGTCGCCGGGCGATGCAGCAAAATGCGCTTTGGTCGTCGGGAACAACCCCACCGCGTAAGGCGCTGCTCACCGGATCCCTGTGATGGGAATGGAACGTCCGCGAAGTTTCATTCAGGCCTCCGTTAGGTCCAATTGTCCCTCTATTTAACTTCTACCTTCATATTATAATCGGTCCTCCTTGGGTCTCGTCCTGCCCTGCAGGGGGTCGTTGCGCCTCCCACAAACCGCCACCGTCCACTAAATCCAACGCGTTCCTGTGGGCCAAGCAGCCTCCATGGCGCCCGATCGAGTCTTTCTCTAGTGGAAGGTCCCATCTTCACGTGTCACTCAACTCTGATCACCTCACGGTTTTGGTCCGTTGTAGCGGATGAGACGGGATCACTGGCGGTATCACTGTTTGTGTCTGGGTCTCGTATCTATGGGGGTTCCGAGGGTTCCCCATTGGTCGAATCCACAAAGAAGGGCGGGACTTGGGAACTGTCAGACCATATTTGGAACACACGCAGGCCTGTGATTGGTGCGCGTCGTCGACGGAGGGCGTCAACAAGTGAGGGTTGCAACAAATGGGATGTTTTTTCCTCTCTTGTATTGGAATTGATTTGTTGATCGCTTCTTCAAGAATTGCAATTCGAACGAAACAAATACATACGTATGATCTATTTTGCAGTTTGTATTTAGTTGAAATGGATATTGACGTACGGATATTAAACTGAAGTGTTCTTCCGTACATTTGGAAGGCAATAACGTTGTTAGGCCTACTGAACATAAGTAGAAATCGATATATTCTATAATTTATATATCTATATTATGTCAGGGCATGTGAACAAAGTAAAAACATTTTGTTGCAGACATCTTTAATATAAATCTCATCAAATCAATTCAAATCAACACTTAATACAATTGCACATACGACTAAAATGGAAGATGTGTCATGTAGATGACAAAGCAACTTAACACACATAATAAAGCATGTATTCGATATGAAATAATGGCTATTAAAGAACAGGTATTGAACTACTTTTCACTGTCCCCGTCAGTTGAGTCTATGGCGCCCTCTAGCGGCCATCTAAATACTGGCCTTTTCATCATATAAGGAGAGAGCAGCCTACTGTGTTGATCCCAGACATCAATGAAGTAGGCTGCTGAAATTCGACTCACTTATGATTTGGAATTACATATCATATCAAGTTATTGTTCATGTTTTCAAACAAATCAACAAATCCTCACATTTCGACATCTATATTACATAGCACAACACATACATAGCACAATGATCGCATATTTTTGCGTTGTTATCTGCTATGTTTGTAGATGCTCTTCGTCTCATACACTTTTTAAAATCAAACTCCATTCAACCATAATAATGTTCCAAATCATTTAGAGCCAGCAATCATTTGGAAAGAAAATGTTCAACAGTCAGTTTTTACATCGCGATTTTTTCCGAAAATTGCCTTTTTCTAGTGAAGTTTGGTAAGCGGTAATTAGGGGTAATTCACTCTTTTTGCACTTTTTTCATAGCTCATATGAAAAAGCACTAAGCAATTATTGACAAAAAAAACAACGTGTTCACACACATGATGGTTAATATTATCAACCACAAGTTGTTTTGCTGCTGCTGCTGCTGCTCCATTTCATCACATACTCGTCTGCGGACCTCACGTCATTTCGGCCGTTTGTTGACGTCACGTAATTTCGGCCGTTTGTTGACGTCACGTTCTTTTGGCTGCTTGTAGACGGTGGCGTATGTGGCGTCCTGTATGGCGAGGTCACCGGCGCATTCGCCATGTCCGGGAGGGGCCCTCACTAAGGCGTAGGTCACCTGTATATGTATATGTATATATATATATATATTTATATTTATATATATCAGTGGTGAAGCGTCAGGGCCTTCAAGGTATTCAGAGAAGACCCTGGAACTCTCAGATGAAACATCTGAGTATTAATACAATTGAATACAATTGAAACACAATGAATAAATGAGAATGGTATCAGTGTTGTTATCTGTTATATTACAGTGTTACGTTGATTTGTTTGTCTTTCTCGGTCCATGCACGACGCATTTGAGTGGTTTTGTGTTAGAAAAAAAATGCAACCAATCAGATATTTTTCTGGGTTGCTGGGATTGGGAATATCCTTCAACCAAAGTACTCCCGCATGCTTTGGCCCTGAGACTGAATGAGAGCGTACGTTTGGACCAGCATGCATTGCGCTGCAAGACAAATGGCAGATGGACAAGCGACATCCACCGACATAGATCTAGCACGTATTATTATGAGACAGCAATGGGAATGAGGGAATGATTTCGGACACAGCCACGGTGCTATGCTATATTTTAATAAACAGTGAAATAGACAGCAAGCCTGAATCCATTCACTATAGCCTAATTGTATTTATTATTGTACTTTATAGAGAACATTGTATTACACGACGCTCCCTTACAAGACGGTCCTTATTGACGGTCCCTTGTACCAGTGCGCATGCGCAACCAGAACGGAACCAGATATTATTGTAAACACACGTACGTTTCAACCTGCTCAATACTTGTTTAATTATTCATTTCACGCTGTTTCTTTCTAAGTAAAGTGATCGAACAAATAGAACTCTGTTCTTATTTACTTTACATATTATCATTTTTTGCCGCTCATGTGTTACCTGTCTGTTTTGCTAATATTATTTGATGTTTATCAATTTATTCTAAAATAATTCATGCAAAAACTTAAAACCAATTATTTAACCTATTTTACATACTGAGAAATGATTATCTCTTTCCTGGTAATTAGTTTCTCTGCGTCTCCTTTAAAACCCTCTGGCGCCCCCCAGGGGAGATGCGCCGCCTCACACTTTAAAACCCCCCTGATCTCAAAGAGCCCGGTTTACCTGCTGCCATGGGTCCACGGTCCTCTGTCCCTCGGTCAGGACAATAGAGGCGTACATTAGACCTCCGTCCGGATGTCCTTCCACACTGGTTGGCTGGTTGTGGAGTTAGATGCATTACTACGCTTGATTCAATGACATTCATGACATTTCGTACAGGGTTTTCAGATGAATCCATGCCATGTCTTTCACAAGCCAGGTCATAATTGTATGAATAAATCAATTATGTGTGCGTGTGTGTGTGTTTAAAATGAAAAGATGACTAGAAGTCTCACCTGGTCATGACTGGCTCCTGGACCTCTGAGTGGCTGGTCGTCGCTGACGGAGCTCAGACCCTGTACCCAATACAGTAACCCAGTCACTCCTCGCCTGTGTTTGGTCTCATGATCCCACAATTTGAGCTCAGATTTCTTCTTCTTACTTTAGCTGTGCATCATTGTTTAAACCAGGGGTTTTCAAAGTCTATGACAGAGGGCGTTCCTGCAGCGAACTCTGACACACACACACACACACACACACACACACACACACACCACACACACACACACACACACACACACACACACACACACACACACACACACACACACACACACACACACACACACCACTGCTCCCAATACTGTCTGGGACTGGGTTAAATGCAGATAAACTAATTTCACTGTGTGTGTGAACATGTATGAGACCAATAAAGAGGATTAAAATCCTCCAGATTTAGATTTAGACACACACACACACACACACACACACACACACACACACACACACACACACACACACACACACACACACACACACACACACACACACACACACACACACACACACACACACACACACACACAAGAAAGACTGAATGGTAACAATCCTATTGAAAAAATCAGGCAAGAAGCCTCAGTTAAACACTATATCTTTAAGTAAATAGTATATTAGACAGCAAGATAGAATCCACACAATAGTGGTAGTATTTATATGTTATTAAAATCTAAAATGATTTTGAGATCAGACAATCCCAAGTTCGAACCCTGGAAAACACTGGTTCACACAAACCTCTTGTTGGAAAATATAGTGTAATATATATAATATAGTGTACTTGTAGTAGCATTATTATTAACATAGAACGCCCCCTACTAACATCGAACCAGATTGTTTTTAATGTTATTTTTCAACGATACAAAGGAACACAACCCCTTAACCTGCCTTAGTTTGAGTTTAGTTTTTGAAACTCACAATGGTGGTGTCCTCTGGGGTCTTGTTTCCTGGTGAAGAAGAAAGCCACGGTGAATGTTTCCATGGTGATACCGGGTGTGTAGATAGACAGTAGACTGGGGTCAATTCTCACCTCTCCTTCTGCACCAGCAAATGAGGAGAACCAGGGCAACGGTCAGCAAGACCGCTGTGCCTACCGCCACGCCCAGGACCAACGGCCCTGTAGCTGCAACACAGAGGGAGTTTCAGTTAAGTTCATGTCTAAAAGTGAACTCAGAACAAAACAAACCATCTTCAAATGTTAACATAATTTAGCTCATGTTTACAGTTAAAACTGAACAGGAGGATGATTTCATCATACGTTTGTTAGTGATAGATGTTAGATGGTAGATGATAGATGATGTCAGGTTTCAAACACACGTTCCTTGACCACAATGACTTCCACTACCAAGTCATATCAGAGTAACAGTGGATTGATGAAGACTACATTTTGAAACACGGCTCCGCAAGACAGAAATTGAATACCTTTCGGTACAGTTGGGCTTGGTTTAGACGTGCTTGTGTAAGTTGGGCCTGCTGCTCCTTGTGGATTAAAACCAAGGACAGAACAAAGGCAAAAACAAAGACACGTGGAATCAGTACAGTACTAGGGCAACGCTGTGCCTACCGCCACGCCCAGGACTAACGGCCCTGTAGCTGCAACACAGAGGGAGTTTCAGTTAAGTGAAGGAGTTCTGTCAAGGGCGGCGCCGGAGGCTCAGGGGGAAGAGAGGCGGTCATGTGGTTGAATCCCTGGCTGCTCCTAGTGAAGTGTTGAGGTTCCTGACCTGACCTGACCTCACCCTAACGGGACCCGCGGGCTGTTCCCTTGCGTGGTTGACACCGTTGTCGGCATGTGAATGAGTGGGTGAATGCGTGTGAGTTGGTGAATGCGTGTGAGTGATTGGACGTCTAAAATTGAACTCAAAACAAAACAAAACATCTTGAAAATGTTAACATAATTGAACTTATGTTTACAGTTAAAACTGAACAATGTGGGAGGATTTCATCCTACGTTTGAGGGTGAATACTGTTAGATCGTCAGGTTGCAAACACACTACCATGTCATATCAGAGTAACGGGGGTGAATGCGTGTGAGTGGGTGAATGTGTATGAGTGCGTGAATGCTTGTGATGTGTGAATGCGTGTGAGTGGGTGAATGCGTGTGAGTGAGTAATTGCGTGTAAATGTGTGTGAGATTAGGTGGATGCGTGTGAGTGGGTGAATATGTGTGAGTGGGTGAATGCGTGTGACTGGGTGCATGGGTGTGAGTGAGTGAATGCATGTGAGTCGGTGAATGCGTCAGAGTGGGTGGATGGTGTGAGTGGATGAAAGCGTGTGAGTGGGTGAATGCGTGTGAGTGGTAATTGCGTGTAAATGTGTGTGATTGGGTGGATGCGTGTGAGTGGGTGAATGCGTGTGAGTAGGTGAATGCGTGTGAGTGGGTGAATGCGGTTGAGTGCGAGAATGCCTGTGAGTAGGTGAATGTGTGAGAATGGGTGAATGTGTCTGAGTGGGTGAATGCGTGTGAGTGGGTAATTGCGTGTAAATGTGTGTGATTGGGTGAATACGTGTGAGTGGGTAGATGCGTGTGAAAAGGTGAATGTGTGTGAGTGGATGAATGCCTGTGAGTAAAACTCTTTTCAACAAAATGATAACAGAATTATATGATATTATATATCTATCGAAACTAGTTTTGCAGATTTGTTGCAACTTGTTGTGGTTAATAACGTCCGTCCCCAGTCCCTCTGTGGCTGTCAACCAGAAGCAGGAAGTGTGACACTCGCAATAGGTGTTACAACACATAACTTCACTCATAACTGATAGACGGACAGAAAGGTGCCATTTTGAACACAACACAGCCCAAAGCAAGTTAGAGAAGATATACCTTTCACTGTGTGGTCGGCTACGGTCGGGTTGGATGTGCTTGTGTGAGTTGTGCCTGTGGCTCCGTGTGGATTAGAAGCAAGGACAGAACAAAGAGAAACACAGAATTAGTATCTTCAGCACTCTTTACAACAAATATGACTGAAGATATCGGTTTGGACAAGATCTAGAGATCTTTTTTATCTTGTATAAGTTAATAACTAAGATAAATAACTGAAGTTCATGTCTAACAGTGAACTCGGAACAAAACAAACCGTCTTCAAATGTTAACATAATTTAACTCATGTTTACAGTTAAAACTGAACAATGTAGGATGATTTCATGATACGATTGTTGGTTATAGATGTTAGATCGTCAGGTTTCAAACACACGTTCCTTGACCACAAGGACTTCCACTACCAAGTCATATCAGAGTAACAGTGGATTGATAAAGACCACATTTTGAAACACGGCTCCGCAAGACAGAAATGAAATACCTTTCGGTACAGTTGTGCTTGGTTTAGACGTGCTTGTGTAAGTTGGGCCTGCTGCTCAGTGTGGATTAAAACCAAGGACAGAACAAAGGCAAAACAA
>JANIIK010003442.1:0-10872 GCA_027704905.1 Muraenolepis orangiensis
GAGCAAATACAACTACAGCGAATACAACTAGAGCGAATAGAACTAAAGCGAATAGAACTAAAGCTTATAGAACTACAGCGAATAGAACTAAAGCGTATAGAACTAAAGCGTATACAACTACAGCGAATAGAACTAAAGCGTATAGAACTAAAGCGTATAGAACCAAAGCGTATAGAACTAAAGCGTAAAGAACTAAAGCAAATAGAACTAGAGCGAATAGAACTAAAGCGTATAGAACTAAAGCGTATAGAACTAAAGCGAATTGAACTAAAGCGTATAGAACTACAGCGTATAGAACTAAAGCGTATAGAACTAAAGTGAATAGAACTAAAGCGTATAGAACTAGAGCGTATAGAACTAGAGTGAATAGAACTAAAGCGTATAGAACTAAAGCATATAGAATTAAAGCGTATAGAACTAAAGCGTATAGAACTAAAGTGAATAGAACTAAAGCGTATAGAACTAGAGCGTATAGAACTACAGCAAATAGAACTAAAGCGTATAGAACTAAAGTGAATAGAACTAAAGCGTATAGAACTAGAGCGTATAGAACTAGAGTGAATAGAAGTAAAGCGTATAGAACTAAAGCGTATAGAATTAAAGCGTATAGAACTAAAGCGTATAGAACTAAAATGAATAGAACTAAAGCGTATAGAACTAGAGCGTATAGAACAAGAGCAAATAGAACTAAAGCGTATAGAACTAAAGCGAATAGAACTAAAGCGTATAGAACTAGAGTGTATAGAACTAAAGCGTATAGAACTAGAGCGTATAGAACTAAAGCGTATAGAACTAAAGCGAATAGAACTAAAGCAAATAGAACTAAAGCTTATAGAACTACAGCGAATAGAACTAAAGCGTATAGAACTACAGCGAATATAACTAAAGAGTATAGAACTAAAGCGTAAAGAACTAAAGCGAATAGAACTAGTGCGAATTGAATTAAAGCGTATAGAACTAAAGCGTATAGAACTAAAGTGAATAGAACTAAAGCGTATAGAACTAGAACGTATAGAACTAGAGCGAATAGAACTAAAGCGTATAGAACTAAAGCGTATAGAACTAGAGCGTATAGAACTAGGGCGAATAGAACTAAAGCATATAGAACTAAAGCGTATAGAACTAGAGTGTATTGAACTAAAGCGTATAGAACTAAAGTGTATAGAACTAAAGCGAATAGAACTAAAGCGTATAGAACTAGAGCGTATAGAACTAAAGCGTATAGAACTAAAGCGAATCGAACTAAAGCAAATAGAACTAAAGCTTATAGAACTACAGCGAATAGAACTAAAGCGTATAGAACTAAAGCGTATAGAACTAGTGCGAATTGAATTAAAGCGTATAGAACTAAAGCGTATAGAACTAAAGTGAATAGAACTAAAGCGAATAGAACTAAAGCGTATAGAACTAAAGCGTATAGAACTAGAGCGTATAGAACTAGGGCGAATAGAACTAAAGCATATAGAACTAAAGCGTATAGAACTAAAGCATATAGAACTAGAGCGTACAGAACTTGAGCAAATAGAACTAAAGCATATAGAACTAAAGCGTATATAGAACTAGAGCAAATAGAACAAAAGCGTATAGAACTAAAGTGTATACAACTAAAGCGTATAGAACTAGAGCGTATAGAACTAAAGCGAATGGAACTAAAGCGTATAGAACTAAAGCGAATAGAACTAAAGCGTATAGAACTAAAGCGTATAGAACTACAGCGAATATAACTAAAGAGTATAGAACTAAAGCGTAAAGAACTAAAGCGAATAGAACTACTGCGAAATGAATTCAAGCGTATAGAACTAGGGCGAATAGAACTAAAGCATATAGAACTAAAGCGTATAGAACTAAAGCATATAGAACTAGAGCGTACAGAACTAGAGCGTATAGAACTAAAGCGAATGGAACTAAAGCATATAGAACTAAAGCGTATAGAACTAAAGCATATAGAACTAGAGCGTACAGAACTTGAGCAAATAGAACTAAAGCATATAGAACTAAAGCGTATAGAACTAGAGCAAATACAACTAAAGCGTATAGAACTAAAGCGTATAGAACTAGAGCGAATAGAACTAGAGCAAATAGAACTAGAGCGAATAGAAATAAAGCGTATAGAACTACAGCGAATAGAACTAAAGCGTACAGAACAAAAGCGTAAAGAACTAAAGCAAATAGAACTAGAGCGAATTGAATTAAAAAGTATAGAACTAAAGCGTATAGAACTAAAGTGAATAGAACTAAAGCGTATAGAACTAGAGCGTATAGAACTAGAGTGAATAGAACTAAAGCGTATAGAACTAAAGCGTATAGAATTAAAGCGTATAGAACTAAAGCGTATAGAACTAAAGTGAATAGAACTAAAGCGTATAGAACTAGAGTGTATAGAACTAGAGCAAATAGAACTAAAGCGTATAGAACTAAAGTGAATAGAACTAAAGCGTATAGAACTAGAGCGTATAGAACTAGAGTGAATAGAACTACAGCGTATAGAACTAAAGCGTATAGAATTCAAGCGTACAGAACTAAAGTGAATAGAACTAAAGCGTATAGAACTAGAGCGTATAGAACAAGAGCAAATAGAACTAAAGCGTATAGAACTAAAGCGTATAGAACTACAGCGAATATAACTAAAGTGTATAGAACTAAAGCGTAAAGAACTAAAGCGAATATAACTAGTGCGAATTGAATTAAAGCGTATAGAACTAAAGCGTATAGAACTAAAGTGAATAGAACTAAAGCGTATAGAACTAGAGCGTATAGAACTAGAGCGAATAGAACTAAAGCGTATAGAACTAAAGCGTATAGAACTAGAGCGTATAGAACTAGAGCAAATAGAACTAAAGTGTATAGAACTAAAGCGTATAGAACTAAAGCGAATAGAACTAAAGCGTATAGAACTAAAGCGAATAGAACTAAAGCGTATAGAACTAGAGCGTATAGAACAAAAGCGTATAGAACTAAAGCGTATAGAACTAGAGCAAATACAACTAAAGCGTATAGAACTAAAGCGAATAGAACTAGAGCGAATACAACTAGAGCGAATAGAACTAAAGCGAATAGAACTAAAGCTTATAGAACTACAGCGAATAGAACTAAAGCGTATAGATCTAAAGCGTATAGAACTAAAGCGTATAGAACTAAAGTGAATAGAACTAAAGCGAATAGAACTAGAGCGTATAGAACTAAAGCGTACAGAACAAAAGCGTAAAGAACTAAAGCAAATAGAACTAGAGCGAATTGAATTAAAAAGTATAGAACTAAAGCGTATAGAACTAAAGTGAATAGAACTAAAGCGTATAGAACTAGAGCGTATAGAACTAGAGTGAATAGAACTAAAGCGTATAGAACTAAAGCGTATAGAATTAAAGCGTATAGAACTAAAGCGTATAGAACTAAAGTGAATAGAACTAAAGCGTATAGAACTAGAGTGTATAGAACTAGAGCAAATAGAACTAAAGCGTATAGAACTAAAGTGAATAGAACTAAAGCGTATAGAACTAGAGCGTATAGAACAAGAGCAAATAGAACTAAAGCGTATAGAACTAAAGCGTATAGAACTACAGCGAATATAACTAAAGTGTATAGAACTAAAGCGTAAAGAACTAAAGCGAATATAACTAGTGCGAATTGAATTAAAGCGTATAGAACTAAAGCGTATAGAACTAAAGTGAATAGAACTAAAGCGTATAGAACTAGAGCGTATAGAACTAGAGCGAATAGAACTAAAGCGTATAGAACTAAAGCGTATAGAACTAGAGCGTATAGAACTAGAGCAAATAGAACTAAAGTGTATAGAACTAAAGCGTATAGAACTAAAGCGAATAGAACTAAAGCGTATAGAACTAAAGCGAATAGAACTAAAGCGTATAGAACTAGAGCGTATAGAACAAAAGCGTATAGAACTAAAGCGTATAGAACTAGAGCAAATACAACTAAAGCGTATAGAACTAAAGCGAATAGAACTAGAGCGAATACAACTAGAGCGAATAGAACTAAAGCGAATAGAACTAAAGCTTATAGAACTACAGCGAATAGAACTAAAGCGTATAGATCTAAAGCGTATAGAACTAAAGCGAATAGAACTAGAGCGTATAGAACTAAAGCGTATAGAACTAAAGCGAATAGAACTAAAGCTTATAGAACAAAAGCGTATAGAACTAGAGCAAATACAAGTAAAGCGTATAGAACTCAAGCGAATAGAACTAGAGCGAATACAACTAAAGCGAATAGAACTAAAGCTTATAGAACTACAGCGAATAGAACTAAAGCGTATAGAACTAGAGCGAATAGAACTAGAGCAAATACAACTAGAGCGAATACAACTAGAGCGAATACAACTAAAGCGAATAGAACTAAAGCTTATAGAACTACAGCGAATAGAACTAAAGCGAATTGAACTAAAGCGTATAGAACTACAGCGTATAGAACTAGAGCGAATAGAACTAAAGCGTATAGAACTAAAGCGTATAGAACTAGAGCGTATAGAACTAAAGCGAATAGAACTAAAGCTTATAGAACTACAGCGAATAGAACTAAAGCGTATAGAACTAGAGCGAATAGAACTAGAGCAAATACAACTAGAGCGAATACAACTAGAGCGAATACAACTAAAGCGAATAGAACTAAAGCTTATAGAACTACAGCGAATAGAACTAAAGCGAATTGAACTAAAGTGAATAGAACTAAAGCGTATAGAACTAGAGCGTATAGAACTAGAGCGAATAGAACTAAAGCGTATAGAACTAAAGCGTATAGAACTAGAGCGTATAGAACTAGAGCAAATAGAACTAAAGTGTATAGAACTAAAGCGTATAGAACTAAAGCGAATAGAACTAAAGCGTATAGAACTAAAGCGAATAGAACTAAAGCGTATAGAACTAGAGCGTATAGAACAAAAGCGTATAGAACTAAAGCGTATAGAACTAGAGCAAATACAACTAAAGCGTATAGAACTAAAGCGAATAGAACTAGAGCGAATACAACTAGAGCGAATAGAACTAAAGCGAATAGAACTAAAGCTTATAGAACTACAGCGAATAGAACTAAAGCGTATAGATCTAAAGCGTATAGAACTAAAGCGTATAGAACTAAAGTGAATAGAACTAAAGCGAATAGAACTAGAGCGTATAGAACTAAAGCGTACAGAACAAAAGCGTAAAGAACTAAAGCAAATAGAACTAGAGCGAATTGAATTAAAAAGTATAGAACTAAAGCGTATAGAACTAAAGTGAATAGAACTAAAGCGTATAGAACTAGAGCGTATAGAACTAGAGTGAATAGAACTAAAGCGTATAGAACTAAAGCGTATAGAATTAAAGCGTATAGAACTAAAGCGTATAGAACTAAAGTGAATAGAACTAAAGCGTATAGAACTAGAGTGTATAGAACTAGAGCAAATAGAACTAAAGCGTATAGAACTAAAGTGAATAGAACTAAAGCGTATAGAACTAGAGCGTATAGAACTAGAGTGAATAGAACTACAGCGTATAGAACTAAAGCGTATAGAATTCAAGCGTACAGAACTAAAGTGAATAGAACTAAAGCGTATAGAACTAGAGCGTATAGAACAAGAGCAAATAGAACTAAAGCGTATAGAACTAAAGCGTATAGAACTACAGCGAATATAACTAAAGTGTATAGAACTAAAGCGTAAAGAACTAAAGCGAATATAACTAGTGCGAATTGAATTAAAGCGTATAGAACTAAAGCGTATAGAACTAAAGTGAATAGAACTAAAGCGTATAGAACTAGAGCGTATAGAACTAGAGCGAATAGAACTAAAGCGTATAGAACTAAAGCGTATAGAACTAGAGCGTATAGAACTAGAGCAAATAGAACTAAAGTGTATAGAACTAAAGCGTATAGAACTAAAGCGAATAGAACTAAAGCGTATAGAACTAAAGCGAATAGAACTAAAGCGTATAGAACTAGAGCGTATAGAACAAAAGCGTATAGAACTAAAGCGTATAGAACTAGAGCAAATACAACTAAAGCGTATAGAACTAAAGCGAATAGAACTAGAGCGAATACAACTAGAGCGAATAGAACTAAAGCGAATAGAACTAAAGCTTATAGAACTACAGCGAATAGAACTAAAGCGTATAGATCTAAAGCGTATAGAACTAAAGCGTATAGAACTAAAGTGAATAGAACTAAAGCGAATAGAACTAGAGCGTATAGAACTAAAGCGTATAGAACTAAAGCGAATAGAACTAAAGCTTATAGAACAAAAGCGTATAGAACTAGAGCAAATACAAGTAAAGCGTATAGAACTCAAGCGAATAGAACTAGAGCGAATACAACTAAAGCGAATAGAACTAAAGCTTATAGAACTACAGCGAATAGAACTAAAGCGTATAGAACTAGAGCGAATAGAACTAGAGCAAATACAACTAGAGCGAATACAACTAGAGCGAATACAACTAAAGCGAATAGAACTAAAGCTTATAGAACTACAGCGAATAGAACTAAAGCGAATTGAACTAAAGCGTATAGAACTACAGCGTATAGAACTAGAGCGAATAGAACTAAAGCGTATAGAACTAAAGCGTATAGAACTAGAGCGTATAGAACTAAAGCGAATAGAACTAAAGCTTATAGAACTACAGCGAATAGAACTAAAGCGTATAGAACTAGAGCGAATAGAACTAGAGCAAATACAACTAGAGCGAATACAACTAGAGCGAATACAACTAAAGCGAATAGAACTAAAGCTTATAGAACTACAGCGAATAGAACTAAAGCGAATTGAACTAAAGCGTATAGAACTACAGCGTATAGAACTAGAGCGAATAGAACTAAAGCGTATAGAACTAAAGCGTATAGAACTAGAGCGTATAGAACTAGGGCGAATAGAACTAAAGCATATAGAACTAAAGCGTATAGAACTAAAGCATATAGAACTAGAGCGTACAGAACTAGAGCAAATAGAACTAAAGCATATAGTACAAAAGCGTATAGAACTAGAGCAAATAGAACTAAAGCGTATAGAACTAAAGTGTATAGAACTAAAGCGTATAGAACTAAAGCGAATAGAACTAAAGCGTATAGAACTAAAGCGTATAGAACTAGAGCGAATAGAACTAAAGCGTATAGAACTAGAGCGAATAGAACTAGAGCAAATACAACTAGAGCGAATACAACTAGAGCGAATACAACTAAAGCGAATAGAACTAAAGCTTATAGAACTACAGCGAATAGAACTAAAGCGAATTGAACTAAAGCGTATAGAACTACAGCGTATAGAACTAGAGCGAATAGAACTAAAGCGTATAGAACTAAAGCGTATAGAACTAGAGCGTATAGAACTAGGGCGAATAGAACTAAAGCATATAGAACTAAAGCGTATAGAACTAAAGCATATAGAACTAGAGCGTACAGAACTAGAGCAAATAGAACTAAAGCATATAGTACAAAAGCGTATAGAACTAGAGCAAATAGAACTAAAGCGTATAGAACTAAAGTGTATAGAACAAAAGCGTATAGAACTAAAGCGAATAGAACTAAAGCGTATAGAACTAGAGCAAATACAACTAAAGCGTATAGAACTAAAGCGTATAGAACTAGAGCGAATAGAACTAGAGCAAATAGAACTAGAGCGAATACAACTAGAGCGAATAGAACTAAAGCGAATAGAACTAAAGCAAATAGAACTACAGCGAATTGAATTAAAAAGTATAGAACTAAAGCGTATACAACTAAAGTGAATAGAACTAAAGTGTATAGAACTAGAGCGTATAGAACTAGAGTGAATAGAACTAAAGCGTATAGAACTAAAGCGTATAGAACTAGAGCGTATAGAACTAGAGCAAATAGAACTAAAGCGTATAGAACTAAAGTGAATAGAACTAAAGCGTATAGAACTAGAGCGTATAGAACTAGAGTGAATAGAACTAAAGCGTATAGAACTAAAGCGTATAGAATTAAAGCGTATAGAACTAAAGTGTATAGAACTAAAGTGAATAGAACTAAAGCGTATAGAACTAGAGCGTATAGAACAAGAGCAAATAGAACTAAAGCGTATAGAACTAAAGCGTATAGAACTAAAGTGTGTAGAACTAGAGCAAATAGAACTAAAGCGTATAGAACTAAAGCGTATAGAATTAAAGCGTATAGAACTAAAGCGTATAGAACTAAAGTGAATAGAACTAAAGCGTATAGAAGTAGAGCGTATAGAACAAGAGCAAATAGAACTAAAGCGTATAGAACTAAAGCGTATAGAACTACAGCGAATATAACTAAAGTGTATAGAACTAAAGCGTAAAGAACTAAAGCGAATAGAACTAGTGCGAATTGAATTAAAGCGTATAGAACTAAAGCGTATAGAACTAAAGTGAATAGAACTAAAGCGTATAGAACTAGAGCGTATAGAACTAGAGCGAATAGAACTAAAGCGTATAGAACTAAAGCGTATAGAACTAGAGCGTATAGAACTAGAGCAAATAGAACTAAAGTGTATAGAACTAAAGCGTATAGAACTAAAGCGAATAGAACTAAAGCGTATAGAACTAAAGCGAATAGAACTAAAGCGTATAGAACTAGAGCGTATAGAACAAAAGCGTATAGAACTAAAGCGTATAGAACTAGAGCAAATACAACTAAAGCGTATAGAACTAAAGCGAATTGAACTAAAGCGTATAGAACTACAGCGTATAGAACTAGAGCGAATAGAACTAAAGCGTATAGAACTAGAGCAAATAGAACTAAAGCGTATAGAACTAAAGTGTATAGAACTAAAGCGTATAGAACTAAAGCGAATAGAACTAAAGCGTATAGAACTAAAGCGTATAGAACTAGAGCAAATACAACTAAAGCGTATAGAACTAAAGCAAATAGAACTAAAGCGTATAGAACTAAAGTGAATAGAACTAAAGCGTATAGAACTAGAGCGTATAGAACTAGAGTGAATAGAACTAAAGCGTATAGAACTAAAGCGTATAGAATTAAAGCGTATAGAACTAAAGCGTACAGAACTAAAGCGTAAAGAACTAAAGCAAATAGAACTACAGCGAATTGAATTAAAAAGTATAGAACTAAAGCGTATAGAACTAGGGCGAATAGAACTAAAGCATATAGAACTAAAGCGTATAGAACTAAAGCATATAGAACTAGAGCGTACAGAACTTGAGCAAATAGAACTAAAGCATATAGAACTAAAGCGTATAGAACTAGAGTGTATAGAACTAAAGCGTATAGAACTAAAGTGTATAGAACTAAAGCAAATAGAACTAAAGCGTATAGAACTAGAGCGTATAGAACTAAAGCGTATAGAACTAAAGCGAATAGAACTAAAGCAAATAGAACTAAAGCTTATAGAACTACAGCGAATAGAACTAAAGCGTATAGAACTAAAGCGTATAGAACTACAGCGAATATAACTAAAGAGTATAGAACTAAAGCGTAAAGAACTAAAGCGAATAGAACTAGTGCGAATTGAATTAAAGCGTATAGAACTAAAGCGTATAGAACTAAAGCGAATAGAACTAGTGCGAATTGAATTAAAGCGTATAGAACTAAAGCGTATAGAACTAAAGTGAATAGAACTAAAGCGTATAGAACTAGAGCGTATAGAACTAGAGCGAATAGAACTAAAGCGTATAGAACTAAAGCGTATAGAACTAGAGCGTATAGAACTAGAGCGAATAGAACTAAAGCGTATAGAACTAGAGCGAATAGAACTAGAGCAAATACAACTAGAGCGTATAGAACTAAAGCGTATAGAACTAAAGTGTGTAGAACTAGAGCAAATAGAACTAAAGCGTATAGAACTAAAGCGTATAGAATTAAAGCGTATAGAACTAAAGCGTATAGAACTAAAGTGAATAGAACTAAAGCGTATAGAACTAGAGCGTATAGAATTAAAGCGTATAGAACTAAAGCGTACAGAACTAAAGCGTAAAGAACTAAAGCAAATAGAACTACAGCGAATTGAATTAAAAAGTATAGAACTAAAGCGTATAGAACTAGGGCGAATAGAACTAAAGCATATAGAACTAAAGCGTATAGAACTAAAGCATATAGAACTAGAGCGTACAGAACTTGAGCAAATAGAACTAAAGCATATAGAACTAAAGCGTATAGAACTAGAGTGTATAGAACTAAAGCGTATAGAACTAAAGTGTATAGAACTAAAGCAAATAGAACTAAAGCGTATAGAACTAGAGCGTATAGAACTAAAGCGTATAGAACTAAAGCGAATAGAACTAAAGCAAATAGAACTAAAGCTTATAGAACTACAGCGAATAGAACTAAAGCGTATAGAACTAAAGCGTATAGAACTACAGCGAATATAACTAAAGAGTATAGAACTAAAGCGTAAAGAACTAAAGCGAATAGAACTAGTGCGAATTGAATTAAAGCGTATAGAACTAAAGCGTATAGAACTAAAGCGAATAGAACTAGTGCGAATTGAATTAAAGCGTATAGAACTAAAGCGTATAGAACTAAAGTGAATAGAACTAAAGCGTATAGAACTAGAGCGTATAGAACTAGAGCGAATAGAACTAAAGCGTATAGAACTAAAGCGTATAGAACTAGAGCGTATAGAACTAGGGCGAATAGAACTAAAGCATATAGAACTAAAGCGTATAGAACTAAAGTGAATAGAACTAAAGCGTATAGAACTAGAGTGTATAGAACTAGAGCAAATAGAACTAAAGCGTATAGAACTAAAGTGAATAGAACTAAAGCGTATAGAACTAGAGCGTATAGAACTAGAGTGAATAGAACTACAGCGTATAGAACTAAAGCGTATAGAATTCAAGCGTATAGAACTAAAGTGAATAGAACTAAAGCGTATAGAACTAGAGCGTATAGAACAAGAGCAAATAGAACTAAAGCGTATAGAACTAAAGCGTATAGAACTACAGCGAATAT
>JANIIK010003443.1:0-10869 GCA_027704905.1 Muraenolepis orangiensis
CCTGTCACCGTGATCACTTTGGTCCTCTACAACCTGCACTCGCTCCCGGTCAGATACAGGATTGATTTCAATATACTGCTAACCACCTACAAAGTACTAAACAACCTGGCCCCTCCCTACCTCTCCGAACTCCACTAAAAGAGGAGAAAATAGCGCTATATAAGGACATATATATTAGGACATATAT
Source organism: Muraenolepis orangiensis (assembly GCA_027704905.1). NCBI lineage: Eukaryota > Metazoa > Chordata > Actinopteri > Gadiformes > Muraenolepididae > Muraenolepis > Muraenolepis orangiensis. The sequence goes on from JANIIK010003443.1 coordinate 188, forward strand.
TAGGATATATTAGGACTTGGCTTGGGAACTTAGGACTTGGCTTAGCTAGGTTCACGGTTCAAGTCCCAGAAGCACTGCCGAGGTGCCCTTGAGCAAGGCACCAGACCCCTACACTGCTCCCGGGGCGCTGTATATACTATAGCTGCCCACTGCTCCTAAGGATGGGTTAAATCGAATGCCGTGGAAGTGAAATGTGTCAGTCAAATGGAATGGGCAAATGAAGTGGATTTTGCACACGTAAGACATATGCAAATCACATGGCTTAAAGAATGACCTCTGAGCCCATCTTGTCCTCTGCTGTTGACACATGAGCTGTTTCTGGCAGCAGAACCAACGCAAGCAACAAAAGCAAAACTGAAATGGTACATACGGCAGCCAAAGGAGTTACTTGGTCCTGAAGTGTGTGACCCTCTTCTCTTTATCCATGCCATGTTGGGCACCTCTCATCTGTTTGGAATGAGAAAGGGATTGCCATTAAACAAGCCAAGGTGTTTAACCAAGGTGTGTCACAGCATATGGTGACAAACAACGTCACCATTGCAGCAGGTGAAAAAGCTCTAGCATCATTGTATGGGGCTGGCAAAGATGAAGCACTGGATATTCTGAGACACAGGCAATGCTGTGATAAGGTAGATCTAAGACCACATCTCAGATGAAACTGTCAAAACTCTACTGCCAACATCAACAGCTGCAAAGCCTCAAAGTCTTTGTGTGTTCTACCAAATGGATGGATGGAGTGAAAAGGGAGAAGTGAAAACATGACAGAACTTTCTCCAACTCAACTGCAATAAATCTGAAATGCTCATCATCGGCCAAAACTCCCTCACCCGTTCCGTCCAGTCTTTCTCACTCACTATCGATGGCTCTTTTGTCACCCCCTCCACCCAGGTCCCAAAGCTTGAAGTCATCCTCGACCCCACCCTCTCATTCCTACCCCATGTCAACCACATCACCAAATAAGCCTTCTTTCACCTCTAGAACATTGCCAGACCTTCCCTTACTCTGCTGCTGCCAAACACTCATCCATGCCCTCATCACTTTTAGAATTGACTATTGCAATCAATCATCAGTAAACTTCAGTATGTCCAGAACTCTGCAGCCCGACTGCTCACCTCTACCTGTCACTGTGACCACATCACTTTGGTCCTGCACTCGCTCCCGGTCAGATACAGGATTGATTTCAAAATACTGCTAACCACCTACAAAGCACTAAACAACCGGGCCCATCCCTACCTCTCCGAACTCCACCAAAAGAGGAGTAAATAGCGCTATATAAATAAAATATATGATAGGTCTGTTAGGACTTGGCTTGGGAACTGAAAGGTTCACGGTTCAAGTCCCAGAAGCACTGTCGAGGTGCCCTTGAGCAAGGCACCAGACCCCTACACTGCTCCCGGAGCGCTGTATATACTATAGCTGCCCACTGCTCCTAAAGATGGGTTAAATGCAGAGAAACACATTTCACTGTGTGTCTTCATGTATGGGTGTTGTGCCCCCACGCTCTAATCAATCCCAGGTGTTGCCCATCATAATCGGGCCTGCTGAGGCTAATGAACACCTGGGATCTACCCTTCTTAAGGCTGCCGAAGACCGACGTCGGGCGCTTCATCATTGAGAACCTTATGGCTCCCTCCTACTCGAGAGCCTGTGTCTCCAGCTCCGCCTACGTCGCGTCTTGTCCTACCCCCCCCCCCCCCCCCCCCCCCCAAGGACCCCCCTCCGCGCTGCACCCTCTGGACCATCTCCCTGTGTCTACTTGGTCGACATGTACCATACCAACCTATCCAACCCTACCCTGTTGCTTTTGAGTTTGTGGATCTTTCAGTAAGTTTCAGTAAAGACATATCCGTTGTTTTGTGTGTCTCTCTGGCACATTTGGGTAGCCGGCCTCGTTGGTCATAACAATGGGATCAATAAAGAGGATTCAAAATGATGGCCTTTTAGCTGTAACTGGTGGCCATCTTGGATTATTAGTTGTATGTATGTTGTTCTAGGAAACCTCATTAATATGCTCTGTGGTGGAAACAATTAGATTACAAGATTTGGTTTAGCCTCTGTGAGAAACCAATAGTTTAAGGTGTCAGGATAAAGAAGTCATTGAACTTCAATTGAACTGCAATTATATAACATAATAACTAGGCTACAAAACAACTTTATTTAAAGTACTATTGTAGACCAATAAACTATTCAAAACTAGAATATAAATTGTGCTTAAATATGCACATCTGAGGAGTAAAGGGAAAGCATTTGTTTAATTATAAACACAACATACACCTTTAATTGATCACAGAAATCCAAATAACAAGAGAAAGAATACAGCATATTCTAACATTAACTGACTCATATATATAACATATATTTGAATAACTGATGCTTCCAATAAATAAGTCACACACAAATGTGTTATGAAATACAAATATATATGTAAATATGTATATATTCTAACAATATATATATAATATAAAACAACATTATCAACAAGGTTAATGATGTGTTTACAGTACATACTACTACTACATACTACTTTTAGTACATTACAATGCCCCCACACATCTACAGGTTGTATTTCATATCAAAATACTAATAATAGCAATTATACAAATACTAATAATATATTGAGTTTGTGACTTTTTAAATTATGTATGACCTTTTTTGGAGTGTGGCAAATGTGTCAATGACCGCTTGACCTCTGACCCTAGAGCAGGCTATTCATATAAGGTCACCTGATTCCTGTCCCTTTATAGAACATTCTCTTCTCCGACACCTCCTGGACGACTGAAATGGACCAAAACCAAACCAAAACCAAACAAAGGGAAGGTCACGGTTATTTTATTTTACAGTGATCAATGGTTCGAAAAAGATAACGTCAATAAATTCACACGTGAACGAAAGAAATTCTGACCAGAAGACAAAATTAAAGGGTTGGTCCTGAATCTAAATCTGGAGGATTTGATCCTCTTTATTGGTCACACACATGTAAACACCCAGTGAGATTTATTTCTCTGCATTTAACCCCTCCTAGTATTAGGAGCAGTGTGTAGCTATTGTATATACAGCGCCCAGGGAGCAGTGTAGGGGGTCTGGTACCTTGCTCAAAGGCACCTCAGCAGTGCCCTGGTGTTTTGGGGACTTGAAGCAGCGACCGTCCAGTTCCCAAGTCATGCCCTGTCAACAGACTGAGCTATCTTGCCGCACATATGTTCTCTGTGTTTGTCTGTCTGCAGAGATAGTGAACATGAGGGGACATTTGATTGTTTGCTTGCATTTTTCTCAGCCTAACTTATAGACTTGCCGGCTCAATGACCAAATGTGAACACAGTCACAACATTTTCTGAATCCCAGACTGATGTTGTTCTTGTAGAGATAAATGCAGCAAGAATGATTTGGAAATCAAATTCATCGAATGCCGTGGAAGTGAAATGTGTCAGTCAAATGGAATGGGCAAATGAAGTGGATTTTGCATACGTAAGACATATGCAAATCACATGGCTTAAAGAACGACCTCTGAGCCCATCTTGTCCTCTGCTGGAGGACATGAATGAGAATGAGAAAGGGATTGCCATTGAACAAGCCAAGGTGTTTAACCAAGGTGTGTCACAGCATATGGTGACAAACAACATCACCATTGCAGCAGGTGAAAAAGCTCTAGCATCATTGTATGGGGCTGGCAAAGATGAAGCACTGGATATTCTGAGACACAGGCAATGCTGTGATAAGGTAGATCTAAGACCACATCTCAGATGAAACTGCAAACTCTACTGCCAACATCAACAGCTGCAAAGCCTCAAAGTCTTTGTGTGTTCTACCAAATGGATGGATGGAGTGAAAAGGGAGAAGTGAAAACATGACAGAACTTTCTCCAACTCAACTGCAATAAATCTGAAATGCTCATCATCGGCCAAAACTCCCTCACCCGTTCCGCCCAGTCGTTCTCACTCACTATCGATGGCTCTATTGTCACCCCCTCCACCCAGGTCCCAAAGCGTGAAGTCATCCTCGACCCCACCCTCTTATTCATACCCCATGTCAACCACATCACCAAATAAGCCTTCTTTCACCTCTAGAACATTGCCAGACCTTCCCTTACTCTGCTGCTGCAAAACACTCATCCATGCCCTCATCACTTTTAGAATAGAATATTGCAATAGATCATCAGTAAACTTCAGTATGTCCAGAACTCTGCAGCCCGACTGCTCACCTCTACCTGTCACCGTGACCGCATCACTTTGGTCCTCCACTACCTGCACTCGCTCCCGGTCAGATACAGGATTGATTTCAATATACTGCTAACCACCTACAAAGCACTAAACAACCTGGCCCCTCCCTACCTCTCCGAACTCCACTAAAAGAGGAGAAAATAGCGCTATATAAGGACATATATATTAGGACATATATTAGGATATATTAGGACTTGGCTTGGGAACTTAGGACTTGGCTTAGCTAGGTTCACGGTTCAAGTCCCAGAAGCACTGCCAAGGTGCCCTTGAGCAAGGCACCAGACCCCTACACTGCTCCCGGGGCACTGTATATACTATAGCTGCCCACTGCTCCTAAGGATGGGTTAAATCGAATGCCGTGGAAGTGAAATGTGTCAGTCAAATGGAATGGGCAAATGAAGTGGATTTTGCACACGTAAGACATATGCAAATCACATGGCTTAAAGAACGACCTCTGAGCCCATCTTGTCCTCTGCTGTTGACACATGAGCTGTTTCTGGCACCAGAACCAACGCAAGCAACAAAAGCAAAACGAAAATGGTACATACGGCAGCCAAACGAGTTACTTGGTGCTGAAGTGTGTGACCCTCTTCTCTTTATCCATGCCATGTTGGGCACCTCTCATCTGTTTGGAATGAGAAAGGGATTGCCATTGAACAAGCCAAGGTGTTTAACCAAGGTGTGGCACAGCATATGGTGACAAACAACGTCACCATTGCAGCAGGTGAAAAAGCTCTAGCATCATTGTATGGGGCTGGCAAAGATGAAGCACTGGATATTCTGAGACACAGGCAATGCTGTGATAAGGTAGATCTAAGACCACATCTCAGATGAAACTGCAAACTCTACTGCCAACATCAACAGCTGCAAAGCCTCAAAGTCTTTGTGTGTTCTACCAAATGGATGGATGGAGTGAAAAGGGAGAAGTGAAAACATGACAGAACTTTCTCCAACTTAACTGCAATAAATCTGAAATGCTCATCATCGGCCAAAACTCCCTCACCCGTTCCGCCCAGTCGTTCTCACTCACTATCGATGGCTCTATTGTCACCCCCTCCACCCAGGTCCCAAAGCTTGAAGTCATCCTCGACCCCACCCTCTTATTCCTACCCCATGTCAACCACATCACCAAATAAGCCTTCTTTCACCTCTAGAACATTGCCAGACCTTCCCTTACTCTGCTGCTGCAAAACACTCATCCATGCCCTCATCACTTTTAGAATACAATATTGCAATAGATCATCAGTAAACTTCAGTATGTCCAGAACTCTGCAGCCCGACTGCTCACCTCTACCTGTCACCGTGACCACATCACTTTGGTCCTCCACTACCTGCACTCGCTCCCGGTCAGATACAGGATTGATTTCAATATACTGCTAACCACCTACAAAGCACTAAACAACCTGGCCCCTCCCTACCTCTCCGAACTCCACTAAAAGAGGAGAAAATAGCGCTATATAAGGACATATATATTAGGACATATATGAGGATATATTAGGACTTGGCTTGGGAACTTAGGACTTGGCTTAGCTAGGTTCACGGTTCAAGTCCCAGAAGCACTGCCGAGGTGCCCTTGAGCAAGGCACCAGACCCCTACACTGCTCCCGGGGCACTGTATATACTATAGCTGCCCACTGCTCCTAAGGATGGGTTAAATCGAATGCCGTGGAAGTGAAATGTGTCAGTCAAATGGAATGGGCAAATGAAGTGGATTTTGCACACGTAAGACATATGCAAATCACATGGCTTAAAGAACGACCTCTGAGCCCATCTTGTCCTCTGCTGTTGACGCATGAGCTGTTTCTGGCACCAGAACCAACGCAAGCAACAAAAGCAAAACGGAAATGGTACATACGGCAGCCAAACGAGTTACTTGGTCCTGAAGTGTGTGACCCTCTTCTCTTTATCCATGCCATGTTGGGCACCTCTCATCTGTTTGGAATGAGAAAGGGATTGCCATTGAACAAGCCAAGGTGTTTAACCAAGGTGTGGCACAGCATATGGTGACAAACAACGTCACCATTGCAGCAGGTGAAAAAGCTCCAGCATCATTGTATGGGGCTGGCAAAGATGAAGCACTGGATATTCTGAGACACCGGCAATGCTGTGATAAGGTAGATCTAAGACCACATCTCAGATGAAACTGTCAAAACTCTACTGCCAACATCAACAGCTGCAAAGCCTCAAAGTCTTTGTGTGTTCTACCAAATGGATGGATGGAGTGAAAAGGGAGAAGTGAAAACATGACAGAACTTTCTCCAACTTAACTGCAATAAATCTGAAATGCTCATCATCGGCCAAAACTCCCTCACCCGTTCCGCCCAGTCGTTCTCACTCACTATCGATGGCTCTATTGTCACCCCCTCTACCCAGGTCCCAAAGCTTGAAGTCATCCTCGACCCCACCCTCTTATTCCTACCCCATGTCAACCACATCACCAAATAAGCCTTCTTTCACCTCTAGAACATTGCCAGACCTTCCCTTACTCTGCTGCTGCAAAACACTCATCCATGCCCTCATCACTTTTAGAATAGAATATTGCAATAGATCATCAGTAAACTTCAGTATGTCCAGAACTCTGCAGCCCGACTGCTCACCTCTACCTGTCACCGTGACCGCATCACTTTGGTCCTCCACTACCTGCACTCGCTCCCGGTCAGATACAGGATTGATTTCAATATACTGCTAACCACCTACAAAGCACTAAACAACCTGGCCCCTCCCTACCTCTCCGAACTCCACTAAAAGAGGAGAAAATAGCGCTATATAAGGACATATATATTAGGACATATATTAGGATATATTAGGACTTGGCTTGGGAACTTAGGACTTGGCTTAGCTAGGTTCACGGTTCAAGTCCCAGAAGCACTGCCAAGGTGCCCTTGAGCAAGGCACCAGACCCCTACACTGCTCCCGGGGCACTGTATATACTATAGCTGCCCACTGCTCCTAAGGATGGGTTAAATCGAATGCCGTGGAAGTGAAATGTGTCAGTCAAATGGAATGGGCAAATTAAGTGGATTTTGCACACGTAATACATATGCAAATCACATGGCTTAAAGAACGACCTCTGAGCCCATCTTGTCCTCTGCTGTTGACACATGAGCTGTTTCTGGCACCAGAACCAACGCAAGCAACAAAAGCAAAACGAAAATGGTACATACGGCAGCCAAACGAGTTACTTGGTGCTGAAGTGTGTGACCCTCTTCTCTTTATCCATGCCATGTTGGGCACCTCTCATCTGTTTGGAATGAGAAAGGGATTGCCATTGAACAAGCCAAGGTGTTTAACCAAGGTGTGGCACAGCATATGGTGACAAACAACGTCACCATTGCAGCAGGTGAAAAAGCTCTAGCATCATTGTATGGGGCTGGCAAAGATGAAGCACTGGATATTCTGAGACACAGGCAATGCTGTGATAAGGTAGATCTAAGACCACATCTCAGATGAAACTGCAAACTCTACTGCCAACATCAACAGCTGCAAAGCCTCAAAGTCTTTGTGTGTTCTACCAAATGGATGGATGGAGTGAAAAGGGAGAAGTGAAAACATGACAGAACTTTCTCCAACTTAACTGCAATAAATCTGAAATGCTCATCATCGGCCAAAACTCCCTCACCCGTTCCGCCCAGTCGTTCTCACTCACTATCGATGGCTCTATTGTCACCCCCTCCACCCAGGTCCCAAAGCTTGAAGTCATCCTCGACCCCACCCTCTTATTCCTACCCCATGTCAACCACATCACCAAATAAGCCTTCTTTCACCTCTAGAACATTGCCAGACCTTCCCTTACTCTGCTGCTGCAAAACACTCATCCATGCCCTCATCACTTTTAGAATACAATATTGCAATAGATCATCAGTAAACTTCAGTATGTCCAGAACTCTGCAGCCCGACTGCTCACCTCTACCTGTCACCGTGACCACATCACTTTGGTCCTCCACTACCTGCACTCGCTCCCGGTCAGATACAGGATTGATTTCAATATACTGCTAACCACCTACAAAGCACTAAACAACCTGGCCCCTCCCTACCTCTCCGAACTCCACTAAAAGAGGAGAAAATAGCGCTATATAAGGACATATATATTAGGACATATATGAGGATATATTAGGACTTGGCTTGGGAACTTAGGACTTGGCTTAGCTAGGTTCACGGTTCAAGTCCCAGAAGCACTGCCGAGGTGCCCTTGAGCAAGGCACCAGACCCCTACACTGCTCCCGGGGCACTGTATATACTATAGCTGCCCACTGCTCCTAAGGATGGGTTAAATCGAATGCCGTGGAAGTGAAATGTGTCAGTCAAATGGAATGGGCAAATGAAGTGGATTTTGCACACGTAAGACATATGCAAATCACATGGCTTAAAGAACGACCTCTGAGCCCATCTTGTCCTCTGCTGTTGACGCATGAGCTGTTTCTGGCACCAGAACCAACGCAAGCAACAAAAGCAAAACGGAAATGGTACATACGGCAGCCAAACGAGTTACTTGGTCCTGAAGTGTGTGACCCTCTTCTCTTTATCCATGCCATGTTGGGCACCTCTCATCTGTTTGGAATGAGAAAGGGATTGCCATTGAACAAGCCAAGGTGTTTAACCAAGGTGTGGCACAGCATATGGTGACAAACAACGTCACCATTGCAGCAGGTGAAAAAGCTCCAGCATCATTGTATGGGGCTGGCAAAGATGAAGCACTGGATATTCTGAGACACCGGCAATGCTGTGATAAGGTAGATCTAAGACCACATCTCAGATGAAACTGTCAAAACTCTACTGCCAACATCAACAGCTGCAAAGCCTCAAAGTCTTTGTGTGTTCTACCAAATGGATGGATGGAGTGAAAAGGGAGAAGTGAAAACATGACAGAACTTTCTCCAACTTAACTGCAATAAATCTGAAATGCTCATCATCGGCCAAAACTCCCTCACCCGTTCCGCCCAGTCGTTCTCACTCACTATCGATGGCTCTATTGTCACCCCCTCTACCCAGGTCCCAAAGCTTGAAGTCATCCTCGACCCCACCCTCTTATTCCTACCCCATGTCAACCACATCACCAAATAAGCCTTCTTTCACCTCTAGAACATTGCCAGACCTTCCCTTACTCTGCTGCTGCAAAACACTCATCCATGCCCTCATCACTTTTAGAATAGAATATTGCAATAGATCATCAGTAAACTTCAGTATGTCCAGAACTCTGCAGCCCGACTGCTCACCTCTACCTGTCACCGTGACCGCATCACTTTGGTCCTCCACTACCTGCACTCGCTCCCGGTCAGATACAGGATTGATTTCAATATACTGCTAACCACCTACAAAGCACTAAACAACCTGGCCCCTCCCTACCTCTCCGAACTCCACTAAAAGAGGAGAAAATAGCGCTATATAAGGACATATATATTAGGACATATATTAGGATATATTAGGACTTGGCTTGGGAACTTAGGACTTGGCTTAGCTAGGTTCACGGTTCAAGTCCCAGAAGCACTGCCGAGGTGCCCTTGAGCAAGGCACCAGACCCCTACACTGCTCCCGGGGCACTGTATATACTATAGCTGCCCACTGCTCCTAAGGATGGGTTAAATCGAATGCCGTGGAAGTGAAATGTGTCAGTCAAATGGAATGGGCAAATGAAGTGGATTTTGCACACGTAAGACATATGCAAATCACATGGCTTAAAGAACGACCTCTGAGCCCATCTTGTCCTCTGCTGTTGACACATGAGCTGTTTCTGGCACCAGAACCAACGCAAGCAACAAAAGCAAAACGAAAATGGTACATACGGCAGCCAAACGAGTTACTTGGTGCTGAAGTGTGTGACCCTCTTCTCTTTATCCATGCCATGTTGGGCACCTCTCATCTGTTTGGAATGAGAAAGGGATTGCCATTGAACAAGCCAAGGTGTTTAACCAAGGTGTGGCACAGCATATGGTGACAAACAACGTCACCATTGCAGCAGGTGAAAAAGCTCTAGCATCATTGTATGGGGCTGGCAAAGATGAAGCACTGGATATTCTGAGACACAGGCAATGCTGTGATAAGGTAGATCTAAGACCACATCTCAGATGAAACTGCAAACTCTACTGCCAACATCAACAGCTGCAAAGCCTCAAAGTCTTTGTGTGTTCTACCAAATGGATGGATGGAGTGAAAAGGGAGAAGTGAAAACATGACAGAACTTTCTCCAACTTAACTGCAATAAATCTGAAATGCTCATCATCGGCCAAAACTCCCTCACCCGTTCCGCCCAGTCGTTCTCACTCACTATCGATGGCTCTATTGTCACCCCCTCCACCCAGGTCCCAAAGCTTGAAGTCATCCTCGACCCCACCCTCTTATTCCTACCCCATGTCAACCACATCACCAAATAAGCCTTCTTTCACCTCTAGAACATTGCCAGACCTTCCCTTACTCTGCTGCTGCAAAACACTCATCCATGCCCTCATCACTTTTAGAATACAATATTGC
>JANIIK010003444.1:0-10868 GCA_027704905.1 Muraenolepis orangiensis
CAAGTCGGTTCGGATATATCCCAACCAGAAACCGTGGATTAACGGCGATGTTCGCGCTGCCCTACATGCGCGTAACGCCGCCTTTGGTTCCGGGAATACGGAGGAATATACGAGAGCCCGTTACGACCTCCGTAAGACCATCGTCACTGCCAAGCGGGAGTATAAGGACAGAGTGGAAGATAAATTCAAGAAACACGATGCGAGGGGTATGTGGCAGGGGCTGCAGAAGATAACGAACTTCAGAGGGAGAACCAGTTGTGTAGAGAACTCCTCTACCTCCCTCCCAGGAGAGCTAAATACATTTTTTGCTCGGTTCGACGTAAACGGCAGCCCGCCGAAGCCAGCACCGACTGGGGAGACCAGCCAGCTGCGCATCTCGGAGGCGGATGTGCGCCGCACCTTTAAGCGGCTGAACATCCGTAAGGCGGCAGGCCCCGACGACATCCCGGGCCGCGTCCTCAGAGCATGCGCAGACCAGTTGGCAGGAGTCTTTGCAGACATCTTCAACCTCTCCCTGTCCCAGGCTGTTGTCCCCGCGGTCTTCAAGATATCCACCATCGTGCCTGTCCCTAAACAAACCAAGGTAACATGCCTGAATGACTACAGACCTGTGGCCCTCACCTCGATCGTTAGCAAATGCTTCGAGAGGTTGGTCAAGGACTTTATTTGCTCCGTGTTACCTACCACGCTGGACCCATGGCAATTTGCATATCGTCAAAATAGATCCACGGACGACGCAATTGCCATGGCCCTCCACACTGCCCTTTCCCACTTGGAGGGGAAGAACTGTTATGTGCGAATGCTGTTTGTGGACTACAGCTCAGCATTCAACACAATAGTTCCTGCCAAGCTCGACACCAAGCTGAGAGGTCTAGGCGTACCCCCATCCATGTGCAGCTGGATACTGAACCTCCTGTCGGACCGCCGCCAGGTGGTGAGGATGGGCAGCACCACATCAGAGCCACTGACCCTCAACACGGGAGCCCCCCAGGGATGCGTGCTGAGCCCTCTCCTCTACTCCCTCTACACCCACGACTGCATGGCTATGCACAGCTCCAACGTCATCGTCAAGTTTGCTGACGACACGACAGTGATGGGCCTGATCGCCGGCGACGACGAGACAGCCTACAGGGAGGAGGTCGGATCGCTGGAGCAGTGGTGCCAGGAGAACAGCCTCGCCCTCAACGTCAAGAAGACCAAGGAGCTGATCGTGGACTTCAGGAGGCAGAGGGGAGAGCACAGCCCTATCTCCATCGACGGCGTTGCAGTAGAGAGGGTCAGCAGCTTCAAGTTCCTCGGCGTGCACATCTCCGAGGACCTCACATGGTCCACGCACACCACACACGTGGTGAAAAAGGCCCAACAACGCCTGTATTTTCTCAGGCGTCTGAAGAAATTCAGCATGGGCCCCCGCATCCTGAGAACATTCTACAACGGCACCATCGAGAGTGTTCTGACAGGGTGTATCACCGCCTGGTACGGGAACTGCACGGCACTCGAGCGCAGAGCGCTTCAAAGGGTGGTGCGGACGGCCCAGTATATCGTTGGAGGTGAGCTCCCCTCCCACCTGGACATTTACAACCAGCGGTGCGTGGCCAAGGCCAAAAGAATTATAAAAGACATTGCCCACCCCAGCCACGAACTTTACTCACTATTACCGTCAGGCAGGCGATACCGCAGTATCAAGTGTCGTACAAATAGGCTTAGAGATAGCTTCCACAGTCAGGCCATCAGGCTGCTGAACAAGGGCGTATAACATATAACAATGTATATTTTATTACATTGATTTATATATATATATTGCTCTTTTCTGTGCTGATTTTGCATTTTATAAATTGCATTTTTATTTTTATTTTATATTCCTTATTCTATTTTTTATTCTATTTTTTATTCTATTTTTATCTATTTTTATTTTATCTTATTCTATAACTGCTGTCTGTCGTCGGGTATTGCACACAAGACAGGTTTTATTGCCTGGGACAGGGAGAGGTTGAAGATGTCTGCAAAGACTCCTGCCAACTGGTCTGCGCATGCTCTGAGGACGCGGCCCGGGATGTCGTCGGGGCCTGCCGCCTTACGGATGTTCAGCCGCTTAAAGGTGCGGCGCACATCCGCCTCCGAGATGCGCAGCTGGCTGGTCTCCCCAGTCGGTGCTGGCTTCGGCGGGCTGCCGTTTACGTCGAACCGAGCAAAAAATGTATTTAGCTCTCCTGGGAGGGAGGTAGAGGAGTTCTCTACACAACTGGTTCTCCCTCTGAAGTTCGTTATATTCTGCAGCCCCTGCCACATACCCCTCGCATCGTGTTTCTTGAATTTATCTTCCACTCTGTCCTTATACTCCCGCTTGGCAGTGACGATGGTCTTACGGAGGTCGTAACGGGCTCTCGTATATTCCTCCGTATTCCCGGAACCAAAGGCGGCGTTACGCGCATGTAGGGCAGCGCGAACATCGCCGTTAATCCACGGTTTCTGGTTGGGATATATCCGAACCGACTTGGTCGGAACAACGTCATCTATGCACTTCTTGATGAACCCGGTGACCGACGACGCGTACTCGTTGATGTTATTGTCCGAGGCAACGCGGAACATGTGCCAGTCAGCGTGATCAAAACAATCCTGCAGCGTAGAATCTGATTGGTCCGACCAGCATTGGACCTCCCTCACAGCGATCGGTTGCTGCTTCAGTCTCTGCCTATAGGCGGGGAGCAGCTGGATAGAGCGGTGATCTGATTTGCCGAACGGTGGGCGGAGGAGGGCCTTGTAGCCATCACGGAAGGGAGTGTAGCAGTGGTCGAGGATCCGCTCGCCCCGTGTGTTGCTCTTTATGTGTTGGTAGAACTTCGGGAGAACCTTCTTCAGGTTCGCCTTGTTGAAGTCCCCCGCTACGATGAGAGCAGCCTCGGGGTGGGCCGACTCCTGTTCGCTGATAGCCCCGTACAGTTCCTTCAGCGCTGTGTCCGTGTTGGCTTGTGGGGGAATGTAAACAGCGGTCACGGTTACCGCTGTAAACTCCCGAGGTAGCCAGTATGGACGGCACATAAGCATCAGGTACTCCAGGTCCGGGGAACAGAAAGACTTGAGGGGATGTACATGACTTTGGTTGCACCAAGATCTGTTTATCATGAGACATACCCCCCCTCCGCGATCTTTACCGGAGAGAGCCTTTGTTCTGTCCGCCCGGTGTACGGAAAATCCCGTCGGCTCGATAGCTGCGTCGGTAACCCCCTCCGACATCCATGTCTCCGTAAGGCAGATAATGCAATTGTCCCTAGTTTCCCGGTGGAATTGAATACGAGCCTGTAGTTCGCTTAACTTATTGTCCAGAGACTGTACATTAGCCAGTAGAATGGTGGGTAGTGGGGGGCGATCGGATCGACATCTCAGCCTGACTAGCACGCCGGCTCGCTTCCCTCGCTTCCTCCGGCGACGCTTGCGCGTAATCGTGCCCAAAATGGACGGAGATAATCCAGCTGTGACTTCGGGCGGGACGTCCGAGTCGAAAGAGTGAAAAAACTCCGGTAGGCGGCGAGCGACTGTCGATCTGATCTCCCAAAGTGTGCAAAAGTTATAAGTGAACTTGCTGCTAACATCCTGAACTAAAAAAGTTGCAATAAAAAGAATAAATAACAAAAAACTGCGTCGTCGTGCGGGAGCTCGCGACACGGCAGCCATCTCGTACGGCGCCATACTCCACACGCGAAGACAGCTAGAGGTGGTGAATGCCTAATAAGATGGCTCCAGAGGGAGAGATTGTTGGTGAGGAAAAAACGATGCCCTGTGTGCAACTACAGAATGAAATTAAAACAAACCAACACGACCAAGGATGTGTCAGGGCAGGGTAGAGGTATAGGACCTGAAAGCAGAGTGACAGAAGCCAGGTACAACAGGTGTTTATATAGCTCTATATATATATATATATAGCCTGTCCATTGACTCCTCGATTCAATTTACAAATGCGTGAATATGACATCTTCGGGAAAAAAGATGACTGACAACCCAACACACATCCAATACATCTCAGGTACACTGACCATTGCACCATCATGGACGCACCGAGAGAGTGGCAAGAGGAAAGGTGGGGGACTTGCTATTCTCGTTAACAACAAGTGGTGGAACCCTGGACATGTTACTGTGAAGGAACGTGTGTGTAGCCCGGACATTGAACTGCTGGCCGTGGGTCTGCGGCCATACTATCTGCCGCGAGAGTTCTCGCACGTGCTCCTTGTTGTTGTTTACATTCCACCGTCGGCAAACGCGGTGCTCGCGTCTGACGTCATCCACTCCGTTGTCGCGAGACTTCAGACACAGCACCCTGAAGCATTCATCGCGATATCTGGGGACTTCAACCGTGTGACTCTGGCTGCAACACTGCCCACCTTCAAGCAGTTTGTGGACTGTCCCACCAGGGAAAACAAGACACTGGACCTGCTGTATGCCAATGTTAAGGAGGCATACAGTGGTGGAATGAACTCCCGTCTCATGTCAGGACGGCAGTGTCCCTCGCCAGCTTCCGCAAGAGACTCAAGACCCACCTGTTCAGAGTCCACCTGGACTCTCCTTTGTGAAACCCCTAAACTTGCTTAAGTCCTGACATTAATAGCTCTTAGCATGTTGTATATGTTAGCAAGTGTATGTCCTTAATGTTGTTAACACGCTCTTATCACAGCTACTTAAGCAGGTGACCTAGCAGTACGAAATTGTGTTATTCATCTTGTCAATATGAATACTTGTGAACTGCTGTATTTATATGTTTGCGTACCCCAGTGTTATGCTATTGTCTGCTTCAACTAATGTACACCTTGTAAGTCGCTTTGGATAAAAGCGTCTGCCAAATGCCCTAAATGTAAATGTAAATGTAAAATGCATACAGCGCCACCGCCCTTCCTCCTCTTGGAAGGTCAGACCACAACCTCATCCACCTTCAGCCCCTGTATAGGCCTCTAGTCCAGCGGCTGCCTGTGACCATAAGGACTGTGAGGAGATGGTCACAGGAGGGCGATGAGGACTTGCGGGGCTGCTTTGAGTCAACAGACTGGGATTTCCTCTGTGATTTGCATGGAGAGGACCTTGATGATCTCACGGAATGTATAACAGGGTACATCAACTTCTGTGTGGACAGTGTTGTTCCCACAGAGACTGTACGCTGTTTCCCCAACAACAAGCCGTGGGTCACCCGAGACATCAAGGTCCTGCTCAATGAGAAGAAGAGAGCCTTCAGAGACGGGGATAGGGAGCAGATGAGGCGGGTTCAGAGGGAGCTGAAGGAGAGGATCCAGCAGGGCAAGACAACTATAGGAGAAGCTGGAGCACAAACTTCAGCAGAACACCTGAAGGATGTGTGGAGTGGCATGAGGAGCATCACTGGCTACAAACAACCTGGTAGCCAGACAATAGGGGGGGTCCTGACCGGGCCCACTCATTGAATCTATTGAAAAACATATTCAACTCGTTGGCCCGGTCAGGACCCCCCCTATTGTCTGGCTACCAGGTTGTTTGTAGCCAGTGATGCTCCTCATGCCACTCCACACATCCTTCAGGTTGTTCTGCTGAAGTTTGTGCTCCAGCTTCCTCCTATAGTTGTCTTTGCCCTGCTGGATCCTCTCCTTCAGCTCCCTCTGAACCCGCCTCATCTGCTCCCTATCCCCGTCTCTGAAGGCTCTCTTCTTCTCATTGAGCAGGACCTTGATGTCTCGGGTGACCCACGGCTTGTTGTTGGGGAAACAGCGTACAGTCTCTGTGGGAACAACACTGTCCACACAGAAGTTGATGTACCCTGTTATACATTCCGTGAGATCATCAAGGTCCTCTCCATGCAAATCACAGAGGAAATCCCAGTCTGTTGACTCAAAGCAGCCCCGCAAGTCCTCATCGCCCTCCTGTGACCATCTCCTCACAGTCCTTATGGTCACAGGCAGCCGCTGGACTAGAGGCCTATACAGGGGCTGAAGGTGGATGAGGTTGTGGTCTGACCTTCCAAGAGGAGGAAGGGCGGTGGCGCTGTATGCATTTTACATTTACATTTACATTTAGGGCATTTGGCAGACGCTTTTATCCAAAGCGACTTACAAGGTGTACATTAGTTGAAGCAGACAATAGCATAACACTGGGGTACGCAAACATATAAATACAGCAGTTCACAAGTATTCATATTGACAAGATGAATAACACAATTTCGTACTGCTAGGTCACCTGCTTAAGTAGCTGTGATAAGAGCGTGTTAACAACATTAAGGACATACACTTGCTAACATATACAACATGCTAAGAGCTATTAATGTCAGGACTTAAGCAAGTTTAGGGGTTTCACAAAGGAGAGTCCAGGTGGACTCTGAACAGGTGGGTCTTGAGTCTCTTGCGGAAGCTGGCGAGGGACACTGCCGTCCTGACATGAGACGGGAGTTCATTCCACCACTGTATGCCTCCTTAACATTGGCATACAGCAGGTCCAGTGTCTTGTTTTCCCTGGTGGGACAGTCCACAAACTGCTTGAAGGTGGGCAGTGTTGCAGCCAGAGTCACACGGTTGAAGTCCCCAGATATCGCGATGAATGCTTCAGGGTGCTGTGTCTGAAGTCTCGCGACAACGGAGTGGATGACGTCAGACGCGAGCACCGCGTTTGCCGACGGTGGAATGTAAACAACAACAAGGAGCACGTGCGAGAACTCTCGCGGCAGATAGTATGGCCGCAGACCCACGGCCAGCAGTTCAATGTCCGGGCTACACACACGTTCCTTCACAGTAACATGTCCAGGGTTCCACCACTTGTTGTTAACGAGAATAGCAAGTCCCCCACCTTTCCTCTTGCCACTCTCTCGGTGCGTCCATGATGGTGCAATGGTCAGTGTACCTGAGATGTATTGGATGTGTGTTGGGTTGTCAGTCATCTTTTTTCCCGAAGATGTCATATTCACGCATTTGTAAATTGAATCGAGGAGTCAATGGACAGGCTATATATATATATATATAGAGCTATATAAACACCTGTTGTACCTGGCTTCTGTCACTCTGCTTTCAGGTCCTATACCTCTACCCTGCCCTGACACATCCTTGGTCGTGTTGGTTTGTTTTAATTTCATTCTGTAGTTGCACACAGGGCATCGTTTTTTCCTCACCAACAATCTCTCCCTCTGGAGCCATCTTATTAGGCATTCACCACCTCTAGCTGTCTTCGCGTGTGGAGTATGGCGCCGTACGAGATGGCTGCCGTGTCGCGAGCTCCCGCACGACGACGCAGTTTTTTGTTATTTATTCTTTTTATTGCAACTTTTTTAGTTCAGGATGTTAGCAGCAAGTTCACTTATAACTTTTGCACACTTTGGGAGATCAGATCGACAGTCGCTCGCCGCCTACCGGAGTTTTTTCACTCTTTCGACTCGGACGTCCCGCACGAAGTCACAGCTGGATTATCTCCGTCCATTTTGGGCACGATTACGCGCAAGCGTCGCCGGAGGAAGCGAGGGAAGCGAGCCGGCGTGCTAGTCAGGCTGAGATGTCGATCCGATCGCCCCCCACTACCCACCATTCTACTGGCTAATGTACAGTCTCTGGACAATAAGTTAAGCGAACTACAGGCTCGTATTCAATTCCACCGGGAAACTAGGGACAATTGCATTATCTGCCTTACGGAGACATGGATGTCGGAGGGGGTTACCGACGCAGCTATCGAGCCGACGGGATTTTCCGTACACCGGGCGGACAGAACAAAGGCTCTCTCCGGTAAAGATCGCGGAGGGGGGGTATGTCTCATGATAAACAGATCTTGGTGCAACCAAAGTCATGTACATCCCCTCAAGTCTTTCTGTTCCCCGGACCTGGAGTACCTGATGCTTATGTGCCGTCCATACTGGCTACCCCGGGAGTTTACAGCGGTAACCGTGACCGCTGTTTACATTCCCCCACAAGCCAACACGGACACAGCGCTGAAGGAACTGTACGGGGCTATCAGCGAACAGGAGTCGGCCCACCCCGAGGCTGCTCTCATCGTAGCGGGGGACTTCAACAAGGCGAACCTGAAGAAGGTTCTCCCGAAGTTCTACCAACACATAAAGAGCAACACACGGGGCGAGCGGATCCTCGACCACTGCTACACTCCCTTCCGTGATGGCTACAAGGCCCTCCTCCGCCCACCGTTCGGCAAATCAGATCACCGCTCTATCCAGCTGCTCCCCGCCTATAGGCAGAGACTGAAGCAGCAACCGATCGCTGTGAGGGAGGTCCAATGCTGGTCGGACCAATCAGATTCTACGCTGCAGGATTGTTTTGATCACGCTGACTGGCACATGTTCCGCGTTGCCTCGGACAATAACATCAACGAGTACGCGTCGTCGGTCACCGGGTTCATCAAGAAGTGCATAGATGACGTTGTTCCGACCAAGTCGGTTCGGATATATCCCAACCAGAAACCGTGGATTAACGGCGATGTTCGCGCTGCCCTACATGCGCGTAACGCCGCCTTTGGTTCCGGGAATACGGAGGAATATACGAGAGCCCGTTACGACCTCCGTAAGACCATCGTCACTGCCAAGCGGGAGTATAAGGACAGAGTGGAAGATAAATTCAAGAAACACGATGCGAGGGGTATGTGGCAGGGGCTGCAGAATATAACGAACTTCAGAGGGAGAACCAGTTGTGTAGAGAACTCCTCTACCTCCCTCCCAGGAGAGCTAAATACATTTTTTGCTCGGTTCGACGTAAACGGCAGCCCGCCGAAGCCAGCACCGACTGGGGAGACCAGCCAGCTGCGCATCTCGGAGGCGGATGTGCGCCGCACCTTTAAGCGGCTGAACATCCGTAAGGCGGCAGGCCCCGACGACATCCCGGGCCGCGTCCTCAGAGCATGCGCAGACCAGTTGGCAGGAGTCTTTGCAGACATCTTCAACCTCTCCCTGTCCCAGGCAATAAAACCTGTCTTGTGTGCAATACCCGACGACAGACAGCAGTTATAGAATAAGATAAAATAAAAATAGATAAAAATAGAATAAAAAATAGAATAAAAAATAGAATAAGGAATATAAAATAAAAATAAAAAATGCAATTTATAAAATGCAAAAATCAGCACAGAAAAGAGCAATATATATATATAAATCAATGTAATAAAATATACATTGTTATATGTTATACGCCCTTGTTCAGCAGCCTGATGGCCTGACTGTGGAAGCTATCTCTAAGCCTATTTGTACGACACTTGATACTGCGGTATCGCCTGCCTGACGGTAATAGTGAGTAAAGTTCGTGGCTGGGGTGGGCAATGTCTTTTATAATTCTTTTGGCCTTGGCCACGCACCGCTGGTTGTAAATGTCCAGGTGGGAGGGGAGCTCACCTCCAACGATATACTGGGCCGTCCGCACCACCCTTTGAAGCGCTCTGCGCTCGAGTGCCGTGCAGTTCCCGTACCAGGCGGTGATACACCCTGTCAGAACACTCTCGATGGTGCCGTTGTAGAATGTTCTCAGGATGCGGGGGCCCATGCTGAATTTCTTCAGACGCCTGAGAAAATACAGGCGTTGTTGGGCCTTTTTCACCACGTGTGTGGTGTGCGTGGACCATGTGAGGTCCTCGGAGATGTGCACGCCGAGGAACTTGAAGCTGCTGACCCTCTCTACTGCAACGCCGTCGATGGAGATAGGGCTGTGCTCTCCCCTCTGCCTCCTGAAGTCCACGATCAGCTCCTTGGTCTTCTTGACGTTGAGGGCGAGGCTGTTCTCCTGGCACCACTGCTCCAGCGATCCGACCTCCTCCCTGTAGGCTGTCTCGTCGTCGCCGGCGATCAGGCCCATCACTGTCGTGTCGTCAGCAAACTTGACGATGACGTTGGAGCTGTGCATAGCCATGCAGTCGTGGGTGTAGAGGGAGTAGAGGAGAGGGCTCAGCACGCATCCCTGGGGGGCTCCCGTGTTGAGGGTCAGTGGCTCTGATGTGGTGCTGCCCATCCTCACCACCTGGCGGCGGTCCGACAGGAGGTTCAGTATCCAGCTGCACATGGATGGGGGTACGCCTAGACCTCTCAGCTTGGTGTCGAGCTTGGCAGGAACTATTGTGTTGAATGCTGAGCTGTAGTCCACAAACAGCATTCGCACATAACAGTTCTTCCCCTCCAAGTGGGAAAGGGCAGTGTGGAGGGCCATGGCAATTGCGTCGTCCGTGGATCTATTTTGACGATATGCAAATTGCCATGGGTCCAGCGTGGTAGGTAACACGGAGCAAATAAAGTCCTTGACCAACCTCTCGAAGCATTTGCTAACGATCGAGGTGAGGGCCACAGGTCTGTAGTCATTCAGGCATGTTACCTTGGTTTGTTTAGGGACAGGCACGATGGTGGATATCTTGAAGACCGCGGGGACAACAGCCTGGGACAGGGAGAGGTTGAAGATGTCTGCAAAGACTCCTGCCAACTGGTCTGCGCATGCTCTGAGGACGCGGCCCGGGATGTCGTCGGGGCCTGCCGCCTTACGGATGTTCAGCCGCTTAAAGGTGCGGCGCACATCCGCCTCCGAGATGCGCAGCTGGCTGGTCTCCCCAGTCGGTGCTGGCTTCGGCGGGCTGCCGTTTACGTCGAACCGAGCAAAAAATGTATTTAGCTCTCCTGGGAGGGAGGTAGAGGAGTTCTCTACACAACTGGTTCTCCCTCTGAAGTTCGTTATCTTCTGCAGCCCCTGCCACATACCCCTCGCATCGTGTTTCTTGAATTTATCTTCCACTCTGTCCTTATACTCCCGCTTGGCAGTGACGATGGTCTTACGGAGGTCGTAACGGGCTCTCGTATATTCCTCCGTATTCCCGGAACCAAAGGCGGCGTTACGCGCATGTAGGGCAGCGCGAACATCGCCGTTAATCCACGGTTTCTGGTTGGGATATATCCGAACCGACTT